>JAFBJQ010002260.1:84695-204695 GCA_016785345.1 Trinectes maculatus
ATGCTCATTACACTCGCGATATCAACCCCTACGGTGTGTCAAGAGGGACAAAAGGCAATTCACCATAATAAATTCTTATTTTAGCGTGGTATTATAGCGGCATCTAGTGGCACAACTTATTATCTACATAGGAATACATACATATGAATGTATGTTCCGACTAACGTCGAAATTCGGTTATGACACATTCTCAGGAACGGATCTCCGTCGTAACTCGAGGACCCCTTGTATTTATTTATTGTGTTAAATCATTTGGGCTCTTGGCCTTGTATGTGCCTTACTTTGGTGATCAGTCTTATTTATTTTGTGTTGTTGTTGTTGTTTCTGTTTTTGTTTTACTGCAGCATTCTATAGAACTTCTGTATCATTATGATTATCAATATTAGAGGAAGTGGGAGGTTACAGGTCACAGGCTTGATAAAGCAGGTAAAGGGGGTGGGATTAAATAAGCTTTGTCTTCCTACCACTCCCTTTTGAACATTTGAACATTGACAAATGACTGTGCTAGATGCTTAATAATGAAACTTTGTTCAACTGTTGTAAAATAAATGATTGAAATTGAAAATGAATTAGGGAAATCTTTGTCCCCAGAAGATGAATCAGACCGACTTTGACAGTTCACATGACCTCATTACAAACATAAACAAACGCCTCTGATACCTGTCGTGTGCTCGTCGCCGCAGCTGCAGCACCATCTGGATAAATACTCGCATATTTGACCAAGCCGTTCAAATGGGATGGAAGTGAGCTGAGACTAATGCGTGTCCGCCGGCCTGTTGCTATGTGCTTTATCTCTGCTGCCGCGATCTCGAGCTGCTGGAACAATTTCACCTGCTCCACTGGCTCCAGGCTTTATTCCACACCCACTGAATCTGTCTGTTCACACGTTATGATGCAAGCTGTGAGCTATGCCACATGTTCTTGACCTTCACGGTCCAAAGGTTACAACAGGTTTCCACACGTTTCTCTCTTTTTGTTTTTAATTCAATAGATAATAGTAAATATGAGTGGGTGGATGTGGTTGAGTGGCAGCAGTCGGCATGGGAACCTGGTTTGGATCCAGGTTTGGATTAAAAAAACAAAAAAACAGACTTTTATTTTCTGCTCATTGACCGATGGTGACACGATTCAGACCTTTGTGAGTCCTGACAGTCACTGACCGCAGCGCTGCTACCAGACCAGGATGTGGCATCAACCATTCTCTAAAAATGACTCCGGCCTGCTGCGCGCGTCTCGATGAGTAACGGCGCCGGTTTCGTTCCCATGAAGATGTGTTTGATGGCCTCGACTTAAATGAATCCTCTGTGGTCTGGATCACAGCTCGACACCTTTACAGTCAAACACAGGGGGATTTTTCTTCTTGTCTTCTCAGCCCTTGTTAAAAAGGTGTTTTTGAATATCGGGAAGTCCCCCCTCCACCTCCCCTTGTGAGCCTCCATACAAGTGATGCCAGAACCTACAGCGGCGCCGGTGAGTGTTCTATCAGCTGCAGCTGTGACGCGCAGGCGTTAGATGCCTTATGAAGGGAGATTATATCAACGTAACTGTTCACTGTGGGGTTAGCTTTAGCTTTAGCTTTAACTGGGCTCCAGCGATGTGAGGATCAAACTCCTCTGTGTTCATTCAACTGCTCACACACACCCTGTTGATGTTGTTTACCTGGGAGGCGGGGGGGAAGGTGCGAGTTCAATCCAAAACACACAAATTCCATCGCTTTTTTCTACATTTAATTTTTTCCATTGAAACACACACACACACACACACACACACACACAGTCCCTTTCCTTTTCCTGCACAGTGCCCTCCACCCTCCTGCTATCTTACAGGGATCAGGCAGGAGTTCTGGAGGAGAGCAGCTGCAAATAGGAATTTCTTTTGCCAGATTGGCAGCGCCTCGCGGTCGGAAAAAAGGCTAATCCTCTGGTGGGTTCCCCCACAGAATCGAGGGGCGTGAGGCCAAGGAGAAGCCCCGGCCAACTACAACAAACAAAGAGGCTTTCCCCAGCTCTCCCAGGCAGCCCGTTCCACTGTTTGACAATGGTTGCCATGGAGGTTGTTTTTCACTTCATAACAGTGTCAACATGTCCAGGCAGTCAGGAGAGTGACACTTCTCTCTCCCTCCCTCTATGGTCTTTAATGCCAGCCAGCGCGCGCGAGAGAGAGTTCATTTCCTGACGGGCGGCGGTGCCAGACGAACCCGTGCGACCGGCAGAGCGGACGCTCCAGAACGCAGCAACACGACCGACTCAAGCCGCCTCTGAACCTCGCGCGGCTAAAGAAAAGAAACATGTGACATCGCTATCTTTATTTTCATGACACAACCTTTAGCTCCACAATAAAGACGGAGGGTTCGACCTCTCCCCCCCTGCTGGACGTGGCCCGACATTAATTCAGTCGGAGGCTAATGAGGTTGACAAGCATAAGTATAAACATATGACTCATGATCCCTGTTATTTCCACCTCGAGTGGAACATAACTTCACCTCCCAGCGTTGGGACTGTTTGAACAGTGTTAGCTGGTTCTGTCGGCTTTGTTCAGACGGAGGCTATGGAGCGCGCATCGGACCAGGATATGTGCAGATAATGTAAATATCCTTGAATTGTTCACATCTCTGTCGCCGTGTCGGGAATTACACATATCCATCACTTTGTCGGTTCATTTTGGACCCGACCAGCGATCCCATTCTCACAGGAGTATAAAAGTAAGAACTTACACTCACCATCATCTAGGTAGGCCTGGTCCAAGTTCTCCTCTTTGACCGTCACCCTCCTCTGGCCGTCGCCCGGCGACTCCATCTGCCCGCCGGCAGGTGGAGCGCGTCTTTTCGGCGGCACCTTCTGCACATAGGGCTGCTGCTGGATGACAGTGGGATAGTGCTGAGGGTGAGTCGCTGCCACCTGAGCCTGGGGGGGTGTAGGGGAGTGGGCGGCGGCCGTCTGAGGAGAGTAGCTGTCGCAGTAGATGATCTGCTGGGTTTCAGGCTGCGGAGGCGTGAGGGGTTGAAGCTCTCCTGCCCGGAGCAGGTGGTGGTTGGTGGGGGAAAACTGGATGATAGAGGGGTGCTGGCCTGCACCAATGGGACCTACAGACTGTGCCGGGGAGCCTGTGTGGACCAGGACTGACCGATGGGGGTCTGGCATCATCCCTCCAGTCTGATGATAAAGGCCGGGGCTGCCGCTCAGACTCTTGCCCCCGCGGGAAAAGACGATGGCCGGGCTCTGCTGCTGGAATCGAGTGTCTTGGCCTGGAAGGCTGGAGCTGAGACGCTGGCAGGAGGCCATGCTGGACACCAGGCCGTTGTCCGGGTGGAGGACACCGCCGCGCGGGCTATGGTAATAGGAATGAGGGGATAGACCTACGATCTGAGGGATGGCGAAGCCCATGTGGTCGACTTCATGCTCGTCTATGGGCTCCGTCTTGATGGATGGTGCTGGAAGGAGATGAAAGAATTGTAAACTTTAAAAATCATCTCCTTGGATTTTCTTGTCTCATCGTTTCAGACTGATGTCAGCGTACCACACAGATGCGGAGCAGGGTTCTTACAGGCCAGTGGTGTGTAGGCGAAATGTTGAGGCTGGCTGCGCTTCCTCTTCCCGTTGATGACGTAAAAGTTCACTTTGACTGGAAGGCAGGCGGATGAGTCCCGGTAGGACGGCACCTCCACAAACAGCATATTCTGCAACACACAACACACAACACACTGACACTGAGCGATCGGTCTGTAACACCAGGTGTGTGTGTGTGCATGTGTGTGTGTTTGGGGAACACATACAGGCTGGCTCTTGTCTTTGTCCACCGTTGCTTCCATTTCCCAGATCTGCTTCCCATCTAGGAGGAAGCAGAGTCAGAAAGTGAAAACCTCAGTCGAACACCGTGGTTATTAACTCTGCAGTAAAGTCAAGTTTCAAGATCGTTTCAAGATGTCGCTGCAAAACATCAGCTCGTAAATGTAGAGAATGCTGAAGCCTGAACCAGCAGAGAAACGCTGCGTTTCACTGACGTGAATACAGACACCTGACACACAACAAGCTCTTTGTGCATGAGGATAACAACACTTCCTCTGAACACGGCGAGTGGGTGACCCCACAGGGTCAACGGCTATAACCTGACACACACACACACGTCTCCAGGTGACAAAAACACTGTGTGCTCTCAAATGCACCGCTGACTGTGTCTTTGTTATGTTGACACGTTACGTCACACTGAATCGAATCGAGTTGTGATCACGGCGAAATGAAAACTCCATGTCACATGACGTGACGTGACATGCAGCGGCGAGTCTGACTGCGGCTGTAGGTGGGAAACCCTCTGCAACACACTGCAATAATAATAATAATAAAAAAAAACACATGGATCATATGAGTCAGTCGGAGGAAAGGGGGATTCCATGCGTCCTGCCAACTCAATTTTTAATGATCAACTCTCTCCACTTCTCCAATGAAACACGATGACTACCGCTTTCTTGGCCTCGGTGCCGCGTGTGTTTGCGTTCTGTTGCAAGGGATACCCCGACTCTCTTTCTCCCCCGGGAGACGATTGTGTGCGGACGTGGAAACTGGGAGGAGCGGGAGCTGGAGAAGGAGCCCGAGCAGACTGGACTTGGCCGGGGAAGCTTTTCCTTTCCTCCGTACAACCCTCCTCAGCCAAGCACCGGAGCCAGAGACTCGGGCCAGACGCAGCTGTCTCTTATACTCAGGGAGTTCAGAGCTGTGCTGCTCCAGAGCTTTGTGTCATAGAGAAACCCTCCAAAACAATGGCAATCCCTCCTCGTTACATCTCTTTTTCCGTCCCCGTCTTACTACCCGTTAACACGGCAGCAGGGATCCCCATGCAGAAATAACTTTGAACTTTTAGTCCAGGTGGGATCGTGGAGTGCCGGCATCCAGCAGAGCCAAGCGCTCGGCTCTGAGACGGAGTCAGTGAGTCACAATATCAAATAGTCAAAAAAAAAAAAAAATTATTACATAACTGAACCGCGAGCATCTAAGCAGCAGGTAAAAGGATAAACAACAAGAGCCACACATACAGGAACCTACTTGACAGAAAAATAAGATTAACTTTTCTCTAACAGCAAGTCTGATTATATTAGAAGAGTGACACATCCCTGACACGATAAAAAATAAAATCTCTCCATTTATATATATAATATAATAATAACAATATGTTTTTTTTTCCAATTACTACCACTAATATTACATAACAAAAACATTTTTTAATTCACATACTTATAAGCCAGATGAATAACAGTGTAAAGCACAACCACGAATCGGACGACAAAGGGCCCGTGTGAGTGGTGATAAGACATCATGGACGTCAGTGAGGAAGAAAAGGGCGACAGGAAGTCAGTTATCATTTGGATCATGCAAATAGCTCATGCGGATTCATTTATACTATGACGGCGGTGAAATGTGAAAGCGGCGACGCTACGATACTAATGAGTCACTAGCTATCACTGGTGTTGTGGTGACAACAGGTTGATTTGTGGAGTCATTTAATAGCACGTGTGGGTGATGGACGCGTGTTGACGCCACTCACCCTGGTTCTTCTCCATGAAAATGACCTTGGAATCGGAGCTGAAGTTCTGCCCAGTCAGGATCATCTGCTGGCCGCCCAGGACCGAGCAGCTGTCCATGTCCTGCTTCTCCACCATGGGAAGCTCATGTGCTGACCGCTGAGCTGCAGAGGCACCAAACAAGACCAAACAGGAAGTTAACTGCTAGAACAAAGTGTAACAAGAAAAAAGTAACAAATTGTTTGAATGCAAAAATAAAGTCTGAAAACTGAATTACTAAATACTATACTATACGACTACTACTAATAAAAATATTAAATAACTCAGATACATATCTATTCGATGACGTGTATAGGGAGAGCCTAAAGCTGGTGTAGTGGAAATGAATAGATGTTATCACGACGCCTCGCTCGCTGAGCAAAGCAGTGACCTTTGACCAGGCACACGGATCAAACAAAGATGGCGACACCAGCAGCACTACCACAGGTTCACCACAGACGCAGACACACAGAGACCTCTGTTCTGTGATCGTAAAAAAACAGATGTCGATTGTAAAAAAAAAATATTATATTCTGGGTCACGACAGGAGCATATTGGCCCTGGTCACTGAAACGCACCGATATGATTAATGACGCCTTGATCGGCGCGGTGCTGCCGCTCGCGGCCTGATAAAGAGACTGTCTTGTTTGAGATGTGATTACGCCGGGTGTTTTAATAACGCTGTGTACACATGCGATGATGAATCCACACACAGACTTTACCGGTGCAGCCGTGCAAACGAGTACACCAACACCCAAACTGGACGGACGCCACACTTGCATAGAAACGTCTTTGTGCGCCGGATGGGGGACTATCAGCCCGGCTCCGGACTCATTTGAATGCAAGTTCCCTTTTTTTTTAAATGATGTTTATCTTGCGTAAAGTTTTGTTAACTGATGAAAACATCAGCAGCTTCATAAAGACGCCACTGTAGGCGGACTTACAGCACTCAATGGGATGCGAGGCCACTTGGAGAGAGACGTGCTGTCCTCCGGGCTGAGGTATGTGCACGCGGAACACAAGACGGACCCGGGTGTTTTTCCGGCCCACGTCCGTCTCACCCTTCCTCAGCTCGATGTCGGCGTTCCTGAGCTTCAGGATCCCAGCACAGTCGATTCTGCGATGAGAAATGAACATGTCAGCAAAATGGCAACAGAGAACTCATATTAAAAATGATAAAAAGAGCGTATTGATATTCTCACATTGCTTTCATGTTGTTCTTTGGCTCCAGCGGGATCTCGAGGACTTTGGTGCCGTTGACAATCTTCTCGAAGCTGGTGGTCGTCACCGTCTTGCCGGTGATGCGGTGGACTTGGTAGAAGGCGTGCGGTTTGAGGATGCGCTCGTCGGCTGTACCGATGAAGATCTGCAGGCCAAGAGGCTCCTTGCCTCTGTAACCGTGTAACTGCACACAGACACACACAAAGAAAATGAATCAAGTTTCTTTATTTGTTTGTTTGAACTCCTGCTGTCTGGCAGAGAAACAGAGACGCAGTGTTGCACGAAGGAAACGTCGGATTCCCTGTATTTAAACTGGTTGTGTTTCTCCACCGCCTCTTGTTCCAGCTCTGCTTTTCCAGATCCTGCTTCTCCCCCGAGGTGGAAATCAGTGTCAGACCCACATGTGGGAGCACGAGTCTTCCATATACAGTACAGCCTCACACAGGAGCCAGCACAGAGCTGCATCCCACAGCCGATCTCCAGTCCAGTCTGACCCTGGCATCACAACCCAGCCTGACACATTAGAAACAGTCGACTGGTGAAACAGTGAGCTGGGTATGTGTGTGTACAGAGGTCGAGACACGGAGGTGTTAGTTACGTTTAACCTGAGAATGCCTCCTGAGGAAACCTGCAAAAACCACAATGCATCAGCTTGCATCTAAATGCCGCCAAGAGCATAAGAACAAACTGTTTGCAGGGTGATGGAGCAAACACTGTAGGAAACTTTGCAAACCCCCCCTCCCGGTCTGAACACAGAAAACATGACTGCGGTGAATCTGCCGCAGAAATGAAAAGTAAAAGTTCAACATCAGGAAAACGAAGACATTTTAATTGTGATTAAATAACGACAACAGCAAAGTTTGCAGAAACAATGTGACAGTCGGACCACATGTGCGCAGAAACCATGGCAACATGAATGACAGTGCTGGGTCCAGTTCCAGGTAGCTGACACACACATACACACACACACACAGTGTGTGCGAGGCAGAGCAAGCCAACTGCAAACACTGTGCGGGCCATGTGAGCTGTCGGCCGGTTGCCATGGCAGTGGCAGGAGCAGTGAGTCATGACAGAGAGCAGCATAGGAAAAGTAAAGTGGAGGGAGCGAGGCTCGGGGAGGAGAGGAGAGGAGAGGAGAGGAGAGGAGAGGAGAGGAGAGGAGAGGAGAGGAGAGGAGAGGAGGAAAAACATAGAGAGCAAGGAGGGGGGAGGGAGGAGGTGAGGGAGTGCGGCCGTGGCCAGCCAGGCCTGACCATCTGATTGGGCCGACCTCAGGGTGAGGCCTCCTGAGGGATGAGGCAGAAAATGGAAAAAGGAGCTTTACCTCCGACGAGTCCCTAACATCAGCGACCAAACACAGCGTTGAAATGTTGCCATGGTGACGCAGAAAAGGGAAGATGGACATCCTCTCTGGTGTTTATACAAACATTAGCTACATTATTTTTTTCCACATCGAAACAATGCGAGAATGATTTTTACAATGAATACCTGAAAAGAGGCCGAGAGTTTCAAAACTAGAGCCCAGCTTCCTATTACGAGACCAACAGAGTCAACAAACCACAGCGCGAGAGGAAGTGAGGGACGGCATGACGACAGATGTGTTTGTGTGGTCACGCTGCACAGCGGCAGACTATTTTCAGCCCCCGTGGCAGACACGCAGACATCTCGATATGTTTACCTGTACAACCGGGTGACCCCCTGTGGGCGCCTTGACCGCGCCCCTGCTCCCCTCCGTCTCGTAGTGAGCTCTGTGATGCGGTTTGGGCTGCACCTCGATGTGGAGCTCGTACTGGTCCGTGCGGCTGGGCATGGGCCACTCCAGCGGAGGGAGGGAGGCCACGGGGATGCTGCGGGATATCGAGGACAAAGAGAGAACAGGAATCATCAGAATCATTAAGAGTGAAATTGTCCAGTGGGACGTGGGAGTTTATCACGTTTCGCCGTCGGTTTACCTGCAGATGCTGGAAACCAGTGGCTTGGACCAGATTGGGGGGATAACAAAGAAAGGCTCTGCAGCAGGTTTGGTTTTTATGTCTTGGTCGCAGGACACCAGGTAGTTGGCGTCTCCATGGTTCTCCGGGTACAAAGTGTAAACCTGGTTGGACGTCTTGACTATTTTAGTGGGCACCAGGCTCGGCTGAGCGCCGCCAAAGCCGTTCATGGCATCGGCCAGGCTGCTGTGGGTATAGTGGGCACCTATGTTGTGATCTTCATGGCCACTGTGGGGGGACGGACTCCGGGAGCGGTGTCCGGGGACTAAGCCTGGGTTCCTGTACATGTCGTAGGTGCGTTTGCCCTGTGGGGAGGTGGAGCGGGAGCCGGGTCTGGGGGAGGGCGAGCGGTGACCCAGGCCGTCCTCAGCTAGGCTGGTGCGGGGAGAGGTGCCCGGGGAGGTGCGCGGGGAGCCAGTGTGGATGTTCTGCAATCGGGGGCAGAGGTCTCCGGGGTTTTGGCCGCTGCTGGGGGACACGCAAGGAGACGCCCAGGGGGAGTAGCTCTCCGAGTGCCAGCTGGTGGAGGAGTTGCTGCTGGCGGGACTCAGGCACTGGGGCTCGCGGTAGGCGAGGTTTTCGTGGCCCGGGACGGTGAGGGTGGGTCTGGGGCTGATGTTTAGATGGTGGTTCTGCAGCGAGTCCCGACCATGGTTGTAGTGCTCACGGGACGGTGTGATTTCAATGCGTGGGCTCAGAGTCAGGCCTGCGGGCCGGGCGCCGTCCAGGTAGCCTCTGGCCTCCTGGTTGTCGTATCCCGAGAGCACCTCTGTGTTGTGGTTATTGTAGGGGGGGCTGCAGGGCTTGATGGCGTACGGAGAGGCCTCCCCCAGAGGGAAAGGCTGCTCAGACTCAGGGCTGAGGACTTTGTGAGACACAATGTTGGGGTCATCTGCAGGAGAGCAAAGATTCAGTCACACATCTGATAAACACTGATGTTACCACAGACAGAAACAAATTATTACATTATATTCATGCTTTTATCCACAGCGACTCACAATACGTGCATTCAACACTGAGCTATACACAAAAGGTGCAAGAAGTAACCGAGTACATGCATATTTATTGGAAAACAGGCAAAAATCACTTCAAGTGCAAATCAATCAATCAACCAATCAATCAATGAGTCAGTCAGTCATCCAGGGTTAGGGCTGACCCCTCTATCTGACCTCAGGTCAATCTGAACCATGGTTCAGGTCTTATCTTATTCCCCATCAACTGAAAAAGCCTGTTCACGGTGACATGTCGTCACGTGGCAAAGTGTCAGCAGAGCCATCACCAAAGCAAATTCACTTCCTGTTTTGTTTTGTTTTGTTTTGTTTTGTTTTGTTGTTATTCACTGATATGAATAACCCGCGGTGCATTAACGATCTGACCCCAGATCAGCCCGTGGACACACGGAGAAGAGTGGACCCGCAGCCTCGGACAAACCTTGATCCGGTCCCGTGACGTCGCTGCACGGCGGCTCATATTCAAACAGGTACTCAAACTGCAGGTCCTCCTCGGCGCAGTGGACCCGGCTCAGCTCCTCCTCCAGCTCCTGCTCGTCGTAAAAAGAGCTCATCTGGCTCGCGGACGGCTCCTCCGGGTTCGACGCGGCTCGGGGGGAGACCAGCACCAGCTGCGGGAGGCGAGGCGCGCGGGTTTCCTGTTTCGCCTGTGTGCGCGTCGAGGCGGGTCCGCGCGCGCCGTCAACGCACAGCTGTCAGGAGTTCACCTCCGGGGAGGATCACGCCTCTCGCGCGGAGTGATGCGCCGGGGGAACGGGGTGGGGGGTGTGTGTGTGTGTGTATGAGGGTGAAGCTCGGAGGCGACGAATTAAAACTGACGGAGTCTGCAGCGTGGTGCTGCCCCCGGGTGTCCGACACGCTGCAGTGACACAGCAGGGTGCTGACTGTCACCTGTGCAACACTATGTCCACACACACACACACACACACACACACAGTGGATTTCTTGATCCCTTCCCACGCACATGTTCTTCCAAAGGGAATCCCCAGGTTTACGCGCGGCGCAGTGCGCACAGCGGGGTGCGCCCTCCAGCTGCAGCAACCACGCGCCCATTCTAACACAACGTACATGCTCCGTCAGCAAAAATCACACCACGTCAAACATAACACTGCTCCACCAGATGTTAACAGCGCATGATCCATAACCACAACCACATAGACATCATCACCATCATCACTCTGCTCCATGCGCGCCGGTCAAAACGTGGATTACAGCCAGGCGGAATCACGTGACTCCGAAATAATAACTTGTTGACTCGCGTCACACAAAATAAATAAAGATGACATATTTTTATAATACAAAAGACAATTGGATTAATTTGCTAACAACAGAACAGATGGACAGTTTTATGGGTCGTCGCTATGACACACTGCTCCTGACTTTACATCCTGACTCATCAACATCCCAGATATAACACAGCTCTGTTAATTAAAAATCAAATGGTTTGATTACCAGATAATCACAACACTTCAGCAGTACCTTGATCCATCGACCTCATGGTGTGGTACTGTGCCAGCCTCCAAGTATCTCTAAACATCTGGAGAAACAAAAAGTGAAAAAAACAAAAAAATAAAATAAAATAAACGGATCAAAAAAAGTTACTCTCCTCCAACAACCATGGCTGAAGAAGCGCTGTGACGCTGAAAAGAGGGGAAAAAGAAAGAAAAGGAAATCAGGTTTAAAAAGTGAAGGCAGCTGCGCGTACAGAGTCTCGGAGCGCAGCGGCTACAGCAGTGCTCTGCTCTCAGGTCCCCTTCATGGAGCTCTGTGAGGATTAGTCGTCTATCCAGAGCGACTTCCTTCCCCGCTCTGGGTGTTTATAATGGCCCAATGCTGTAAAATAACGGGATTCCCTCAGTGTTTCCTCCTGTTTGTGCGCCTTTGCCATGGAAACCTGGAGCCGCTCCATGTCGGAGACTCAGGGCTTTCCTGCAAAGCCCCACACTCAGGAATCCATGACGTCTCCGGCTCCTGCGCCAAGGCATTTCTGCGGCTTCTCTCAGACAGTAGCACACAAGACCTTCATTGTGGGGATGAAGAAATGACTGTAGGACACACACACACACACACACACACACACACACACACACACACACACACACACACACACACACACACACACACACACACACAGAGGGAGAGGGAGAGAGAGAGAGAAGGAAAAGTAGCTCTGAGGCCTGATGACATGAAATGTGTTTTACCAGGCTGTCTTGTCTTTTCACCATGATACTGTATCTCACTCTGACTCCATCCAGCAGAGCAGACATCTGTGGAGGCTTTAATTAGGTGTAGCCTGTAGGGGGGGGGGGGGGGGGGGCTTGGGTGGGGGGGGGGGGGGGGGGGTCATGGCTGGTTCTGAACATGGAACATCGAGTATGATCCCACTGTTTCCACCGAGGGAACCAACCGACTCCCACTTTCACGTCCTAATGGAAAACTGCAGCATCTTCTGAACGTGGACGAGCTTGAAGCAACACACAGAGACCCCCGGTGTCACGTGGGCAAATTCTCCATTGCAATAAAAGTTATATAAGGTTGTATTGGGGTGGGTGGGGGTGGGGGGTTATTTTGGATTCATGTGTGTTGAGGCCTGGTCTGTAGCTTCCTCCTTTTCAATCTGTGCAACTTCACTAGCTGCTCCTGTTGTGTTGTGTTGTGTTGTGTTGTGTTGTGTTGTGTTGTGTTGTTTTGGGAGTCCCAGACCGAGACGTCTTGAATAAATCACATGAGAGCCTCTTGTGTAACTGTTTATAATGTGTTTCTTGCAGTCGCCCTCAGTACTTGCACAGTGGACCGTGTCATGTTGCTCCACCGCCGCCGTCGCCAAAAGCGTCCAGCAGTAAATCCTACAGGCCGAGTCATGTTTCGCTTATGATATGATATATCATGGTTTTGTCAGGTCATGATAAATGACCAGGGAAGCCGAGCTCGCTCTGTTTCTGTATCTCTCTATGTATAGAGAGATACACACACTGACGCTGTGATGTACCATGTTAATCATGTGGTGACAATAACGGGCCTCACACTGTATCAACGCTTCAGGGAAAAGAGGAATGAAAGGAATTTCAACACACGTTTTTATTCTAATATGTCAACACAACTCTCATACAAAACAATGATCATGTACAGACTAGATTAAATATTATATAAATAATTATTATTATCCAAATAAATATGGAGGTTTGCAGTTATGCAGTTATATGTTTCCCTGTTTCCACGTCTGTATGCTATGATAAGATAAGTTAACAGTTTCCTGCCTGTAGCTTCATAGTTCACATACAGAATGAATATCATTATTTCCCCAGAGGTCAAACTTTTTAATGACTTATGCCACATATTACACACATCCTGTCCATACTCGACAGCATATGGACAGATATGGCAGAGTACAGGCTGGTGGACGTCTGAACATCGGGGACAAGACAGATATTATATTTTGTGTTGTCCAGTCAGAGCCACAGCGGCTCGTAGGAAAAAGTATGCTGTTGAGAGGGTAATCAGAGGAATATGCTTTGGGTCGAGACGTGGATTAGCGGGAGTGAGGGAGCCTGTCGCAGACTGACGGCTGAACAAGGTGACTGCTGAGACTGGGAGCCGCAGTGCTCCGGGCCAACACGCTGGGGGTCACCATCCTCCAGTCTCGTCTACCAGATGTAAATTCCTCCGCTGTTACGGAAACACTTATGCAAGTCAAATTATGAATGAGCAAACGAGTGCGGCACATGCTGAAGAGAAGGAAAAGTGCCTGCGTCCAGACGGCTGAGATTGAACTTCCGTTTTTTACTCCTTTTTTCCGGAGAAACCCGCTTTTTCCAGGTTCATGTGGTATTTTCCATCACTGTCAAACAGCTCACTGAGGTGTCTGGGTTAGAGCATTGCCCCCGTTTCAGTTTTCCAAGTGTAACATTGGTGATTGAGATTTAAATCCGACCAGTGGAACTTTGACATGGAAATCGTTTTTTTTCTCATTCACATGAACTCTCGTTTAACTGCTCTTGTCAATGAGAGACCCATCCATCCACTGCCCTGCTCTCTACATGGCTTATTATACTCAAGGTCACAGGGAGGAGAAGCCTGTCCCATCATGCATTGCAGCAGGTAAACCTGGAAGGAGGTGTCACCACTGAACCCTTACTAACAATATATTAATGTACCCTTCATACCTGGCGTTCCCCATCAGGCTCTTCAATACAAATCCGAAACAAAATAAAACGTCATTTTTCAGTTTGCTTTTTGTGAAGTTGATTCAAAAGTCTTATTTTTGTGTTGTGTCTCCTAATTAGCAGTAATTGTTAGACAAGCACTGCTTTGGCTGCTGAGGCCGACACCACTGACAGGATTTCACTTTGCTCCTGTCACTGTGCAATAAGGAATCTTGTTCCCTTCCTGCCATGGCTTGAGATCCCTGGAAAACATTTAGCTCCTTTTTCCGACTTGTAAGAATGAACTAATATGTTCCATTGACATGGAAACTACATACAAAAAAAGCCTCCTTATGTAACAGGATTCTGATCGATACTCGAATGTTTGCAGGAAGAATTCAGGAGTCTTAAGTCCAGTGGAAAAGTGGTGGACTAGCTCATGGATTTTTCCCTTTTTAGTGCAGGACCCCCCCCCCCCCACACTCCCCCCACTCCCTCCACTCGCCCCGGTCTGACCCAACTGTATCCAACAGTAGGTCATAACATCAACATCACCCTGTATCTAGTCTCAAAACAACCAGGATGCAGCAGCAGGTAAATGGAAGGGGCCTCACTCAGCATGTCACTCATTTAATGATGTGCTCCTTCCATCAGTGTCAGAGTGGTGTGGGTGGTTTGTGTTTGGTTGCTGGCTGCTGTCATCAGAGATCACACAGAGAGGCAGGCAAACACATCTGCAGCCCGTCTTTAGCAGCCGGGGGCTCTAAGAGGAATCAAAGCATTCCTGGCCCTCGCTGTTACACGTAGAGCCAGAGGAGGGCGTGTGTTCACGCTTTGCAGTGTTGCAGAGACGGCGCCGTCGTTGCCAAAATCCAGTGTTTACACGAAGCATCGACGCGCTGTAGCAAACAACGGGGTCGAGGGTCTCTGTTGCAGTCACAACAAGCCGCTGCATCCAAGCAGACAGGTTTTACAGTATGTGTCATTGTGAAGATAGTTATTCAATTAGACCGTCGACCAATCAGATGTGACACACAGTCTGGAGCTGGCTGAGGCCCAGCGGCCTTGTTGACCTGGGCCCGGGGGCTGGAAGTGGACCCCACACTGCTATGATCTGCACAAACGCTGACAGTGTGCCATGCATTTTATACCACAGAGTAACATAGTAGTTTCTCTCTCTCTCTCTCTCGCTCTCTCTGTGTGTGTGTGTGTCTATGTGTTAAACTGTTCCATTGGGAGCAACATGTAAGATGTTTCCAAGCTGGAAAACAAATTCCCGTCCTCAAGTGCCAAAGATAAAAATGCACCGACCTTGTGACAATTAGCCTGGATATGTTATGTAACAGTTGTTAGCTGCCTCTCTCTCTCTCTCTCTCTCGCTCTCTCTGAAGCCCGAATTTCCAAACCTAGTAAAATGCAAAAACAAAAAAAAAGTCTTTGACTCTGATTGGATTGTGGCTTTGGCAGCAAACCAGCGGGGGGCTCCACGGCTACAGGAGAGCAGGAGAGACCACAAATGTTAATGCTCGGAGGCAGCTCTGTTGATTCAGGGCTGGAATTTCACTTTTCATGGAACTGATTAAGTTAAATGGTTTCTTTTGATGGTAAAACATTTGCATTTGGGCAACGGAACAAGGGGGGGAGGGGGGATGTTGGACATAACTTTTAATTTGAACACGCGTTTCTGAGGCGTATGTCTATATGTTCAAAAAAAAAAGGGAAAAAGATTTTACGACCGTGAATCTGAGCCAGTTGTAGAACACATTCCTGGGCTGAAACACCATAAGCCTCGACACCTACAGACGATGGATGATAGTATCATAATTTATTTTTAATTAATCAGAATGATTCATTTCGTGATGTTCAGGAAAAAAAATTTAATACGATTTTATACATTTTTTTGTTTTGACTGAATGTCAACGTTGAAGGTCACGGAGAACCTGGAAAATGTGTTTTGAAATGTGTGTGTGTTTTGGGGGGGGGGGCCGTCCCCAGGCTTCAGGGACTCCCTCCACTGGTGGGACGCTGCCAAACATCCAGCCTGCACTGTGTCCTGTGTAACAACACCTAATCACAGACTGAAGTGGAACATAAGCAGAGTTACCATGAGCATTTGTGCAAACAAACTGGTGGTGTTGGTTTCCATCCAGACTCTCTTCTCTATCCGGGTACGAGGAATCTCCCTGGGAGGAAGAGGAAAATATATCTGTTTATGTTTGTAATTTATTTTACTTGCTGTTCTTGTTGGAGACTATTTGCTGGGCCACATGACGGGGCATCCTTGTTTTTTATTTCACTGTAACTTGGGCGTCGAGGCATGGGAGGTCACCTTAATCTAAATTGGTTCCACTTTTAGAATTCATGAAAAAGTCATTAAGCCATAGCAGGCTCCATTACCGCCATTTCAAAAGTTGTATTCATAAAACCTCAAGATGACGTCAAAGTCCCTCAGATCTTTGCAAAAGCTCATATAATACCTGTCATGTGGGTGCATTTAACAAACTGTCTTACTTGTGTTTGCCATCTTAAAGCTCTATTTAATGTTCACTTTTACTATTTTTTTTATGTCTTTAGAAAAGAAACCACTTTAAAATTTCAACAAGGAAAACACTGACACAACTAAAAAAAGCATGAAATTTATTAATCATCGTCACAACATTAACATCAATACAATGCTTCCTTTTTTTGACTGCGATCAACACAATTATATAATAAAACTGGTTAATAAATAAACAAATTGGTTATTTACAAACAACCAAATTAATCAAGCATCATTTTATGTTGCAAAATCCTGTGCAAAAAACTTACTCGACTCAGCAACTCCATTAAAAGTTTAGTTAACATAACAGAGAAGTGATGACCTTTGGCACCCGAGACTTCCTGTTTATTTTGTTAGGTACAATTGATCTAATAACATAAAGAAAAACATTTTTTACATCAAATAAACAACTGAAAATAAAATAAAAAAATAAGAAAACTGTGGTGATGTAATCATATTAGTTTCAGTATTTTCCTCATCACACCAGCACTGACATGAAATGTGAAACAGATGCTATGTACCTTTTGTTTTGAATGTGCAGTAGTAATACTTATTAACAATATTCACATTGTATTTGACACATCAGTCGTGATTTGTTCCCTTTATTTCACAGCAGGGCTGTGAAGGTTAGTAGCAGTGAGGAGGCTTTGGTGCAGACAACATGAGAGGGGGCAGCTGGACACTGGTCACAGGGGTATTTTCAGTTACGGCTTTAGGTCACTGTTACAATGAGTCATCATGCATTGGTGAAGCGTGGCTGGTGCTGCCCTGCCTGAGCGGCCACATGAGAGGCTTCGCATTCCTGTGTGGACACAGCCACACAGCCGGGAGCCTCGACGGATGCTGCGCCTGCAAATAACCAACACTCCTTTGTGCCTGTTTTGACCGCGCTCCGCAAATACGAGAAGTTTAGGGGCCGTCCACAGAGACAAAGACGGATTTAACATCAGACACCACAGGTCAATCAAAAATAAACGGCCACGCCACCTCCGCCATGTCGGGCTGCAGCATCGGGGTGACGCATAAACAAATACACAAACTCGCAGACGTGTGTTTCATGCAAAGTCTAGCCAGTACACTTTTTAACTTGTAATTCTCAAACTCCTTTTGGAAGTCCCTGTTAGAGGAGAGTGTGAATCAGGTCCTGCGTGACAACGCTACGCCACGTCAGTAATAAAAATGAGCCTCATGATGTTTAAGATGTAACTAAACATTAGCAGAGATCAACTTCCAGCCCAAATGACACGTCTGAAAAACGTAGACATCCAGCTGTTCCATCTGCTTTTCTCTGATGCGATTTTTTTTTAATGACAGATTTGAAAAACATGATTTATTTAACTCATTAGTGTCTCTATTACATTACATTATACGGCAGCCATATTATTGTATTTTTATGCAGTGCCAACAGGAGCTGACTGTGAATAAGTCATAGCCTTTAAAACTAAGCCAATTCATGATTTACTGCATGTGTGCTACATAGGCATCAGTTAGTCTTTGCATCAGACACATGCAGCACATCGCACTGCTTGTTAACACAAACCGTCCCCCTCCGTAAATAACCCGTCTCTCCATCTTTCTCATTACTGAGATGAACGTTTCAGAACAAATGAGCCGGGATAAAATCCATGTTTGATTCTCTGGTATAAGCACAGGCTCCACTGGATGAAGACAGGAACAACTTCCTGCATTTCCCCTGCAAATGAGGCCTGAGGCTCCTCTTGCTATTTAGGTGGTCAGTTTGGAGTAGCTGGGTGGGGAGAAGCGTCTGCGCAGGTACTTGAGGATGTAAAGAGGCAGACAACTCACTAACGTGATGACGGTCACCTTCCACAGGAACGATACTGTGGTGATGAAGTACACATCTGGCAAAGAGTCAAAACATGAGTGAGAACCGGAGGACACACACACTTCTCATCATTCGACAAAGACTTTTGACTAAATATTTCTAACATGGGAAAAAACACAGGAGAAAAAAGTGCCAGCAGTTTCATACAAAGTCTCCCAGAAGGTGTCAAAGTGAGTAAACTGCACAAGCAGCAGATGAATAAGCTTTAAAATCTATTCCAGTCTGACTTGGAGAGAGGGAAAAGTGTCCAGAAAGGGTACACTTGACCACATGCCAGTCATGATCGCCAGTGGTCGAGATTGTAGGCTGAAAATAAAACTCCACACCCCACATAAAGCTGAAAATAAGGGCTTGCAAAACGCTCGGTTAGGGTATTGTATATGTCACTCGTCTTAATATGGCACAACTAAATTTGTCTTATTTTTGTGCCAGTGCAAGTAAATAAATGTCTAAATAGCTTGGCAACAAGCAGGCTGAAATGGAGTAATGTAAACACCAACAATACGGCCTGCTCTGCTGCCAGGGGTATTTGTTTCAGGCCTGCAGTGGCTAAGGACTTGTTCCTGTCTAACACTGGGGAGAATGTTATTTTTGTGAGTGGCGTTTTCTACCTAACACACCTTTTCTGTGATAAACACACTACACCAGTTCACAGGAAATTCACAGGACTTCTGGCATTTCCTCTCTGATACCACAATACCATTGAGCCTTGTCCACACCTCGCCAATATGTCAATGTGCTCACGTAGCCTTCGACATACCCAGCATACCAGAGCTTACTGTACACCAGGGGCAATGTGTGAATATTACTGACTGCTGACGTGCAACATGAAGGTCAGCTGAAACTCAGTGACACCAATCAGGCTATAGTGAAACAAAAGCAAACAGCATTTGTTGTCTTGTAACCCTGAATTACCTTGTGTGAAGGCAACATCCGGGTTTATACGCTGGTGTTTACTCACCGATGAAGTCGTGCAGGAAGACGAGCGAGGCGACGTAACAGGCCAAGCTCAGCAGCTCGCCGACTATCATGAGCCAGTGCCACGTCTGGATGGTCAGGGCCACCATCAGCAGCTCGGTCAGGATAAGAGAGGTGAAGGAAATGGCAACGATATGGACAAACTCTGACTCGAAGAGCAGCAGCGCCCCGTACATGATGATGCTGCCTGAGGAGGACAAAGAAAACACCAAGTTAGTAGAGGAGCTCAAAACAAAAGACTAACTTGTCATTTGAAATTTATAAATTACAGTTATCCACAGTATTTCGTAAAACCTGATTCAATTAATATGATCTTTTTTCTTACGTTAAGGTTATGATCATCTCTGTGTGCAAAAGCATGAGATATAAACTGCAATTATCTCCAGTTTAACTCGTCCTTACCTTGATAGATACTTATCAGGACCCATATTAAAAAGGTCTTGAAAGACAGTGGTCGACCCTGTGGAAAGAAAACAGCAGAACAAGAGATTATAATATATAAAAATTATAATGAAATAGTTTTGGTCACGTTTAGAAGAGAAAGACTCATTTTATACCTTTAAGAGATCTTTGTATAACTCTGGGTATAACATGGCGACCTCTGACTTAACGTCCTTGTCCAACACCAGGGAGAAGACGGGGAACATGGTGTAGATGGTGGAATAGCTGAAACAGACAAAGTCAAGCGTCCTCATTGTGGCAGGAGGACATCGAGTTTCTTACAAATGTTTCATTGGCCCATGCAATACGTTCACATTTTCCCCTTCTCTCATTTTAACAGAGTCTTAACACAGAGGAAATGCCACAGAACCAAGGCAGCCGAATGCTCCGCTGATAAGTCATTGCCATTCACAGTTTGTGTCTTACCCAATAATTAGGAACCCTTGGTAAAGTGGAACTGAAGCAAAGTAGAAAACAGAGGAGAAAACAGCCTGTGGACAAAAAGAGAAGTGATTTATTCATCTTTCGCAGTAATTAATTTGAGACGCTACTGGTAGAAATCAGGGCCATCACAGACATGAATAAGTCATTTTAAATCAAAGAAATAAAACAGGAAAATAATACGGTGTAACATTAACCTGCCATGGTCAAACACAAATGAAAAGGTAACCACACTCTGTGTGGTGACAAATCAATTAGCTAAATCCCTCATAACATGCAACAGTGCAGTTATTCTCATTTTACTGCAGCGCTACTGCTGGAGAAAACCTCACTGGACTGACTGTGGGACGTGTCCTCCACATATGGATGATTGAGTTGTCAACTAGTCAGCCTGTCATCCGGGTGGCCCCAAACCAGACAGGTCACAGCTGCGGCAGCTGTGGTTGGTGTTAATGTGAGACATGTGGAGGAGGGCCTCCCTAAAACCCCAAAGTCCATGATGCAGTGACTCACGAGCTGTCCCACTATGGTGGGGGCTGAGGTTGGACTGGGAGCTGGGAATTGGATTGGGGATGGTCCTGTGTGAGCGGTGGGCGGGAAGGGGCAAGAAGGGCATCACGAGCCCAGTCTCCTCTGCGTCATTGCCTACCCCACCCTTTCATGACCACCGCTGGAACTTCTCCCTGCCTCTTCCCAGTCATTTCCTCCTCACATTTAAAGGTGTTGTGAATAAACATAGCCCATTTGACAAATACTTTTTTAAAAGACATTTTAGAGTAAATTTAGCTCAATGTTTCAATGTGGAAAACAAAAAGCCAAAGTAGTTTTCTAAATTATTACCTTTCAACAAGGCTATCTTTAAACACTGACTTACATGCTTAGTCTTCAAAATAAAAGCTCCTCATTCAATCAAATACTGTATAAGCATCGAGTGTGTTTATAGTAACAGCTCATACTTACAGTAGCATGTGAAAATGGCCATTACACACTTTAGTTAATTAGAATGATTAATTATTGTTTTACAGCAATAAATAGGTGCACTTATATTTATTTATAAAATTCATTGATTTACGTCTGCTATTACTGTAGATGCTCTGATAAACATAGTGTGTGATGTATTACACTGAAGCAAAGCGAATATTAAATGGGTTCAGTGCGGCTGGTGACTGTAAATGGCAGCATGTTTTAGTGGTACTCTACCTGCATAGTGCTGATGCACAGGCTCCTGTGGATGACAAACTGGCTGAGTGCTGCAGACCTTTTGTAGCTGTTGCGACCATGGACCATGAGGAGACGACCTAAATGTTTGAACTGTGTCACGGAGAAGTCAGCAGCCAATGAGGCCTGCTTTCCTTCCTGTCAAACACACACGGCATACATAACAATGAGGACAAGAAGACGTCTCTGCTGCTCACCTGAAACTAGGCCTTTCAATGTTTAGTGTAAATAATCACACAATGACAGATACACAGCTGCAAAGCTGATGCCTGCTTTATTATTAATGGGCAGAGATGTGTGAGTGGTATAAATGTTCTTAGCCAAGTCTTAGCAAAAAAAGGAAACATGCAAATGTCTAGATATTGAATAAAATTCCCATGAGAAATAACAGTGCAGATAAAATTATAGTGTGTGGTCCATACAGCCATCTTGCCATTAAAGGAGGCTGATGAGAAACTCTTACTTTTACTAAAGCACAAAAGCATCCTGTCATCTTTGTTTCCTCTCCCTAGATAATAGATCCTCATAAAGAGGAATCATCTGTGTGCAAGTCCCTCTACATGTCTGCGAACGTGAGAGAGATCTTGACAGGAAACACAGAGCGAAAATCTGTGAGAGCGACACGTCAGTGTGAGGCGATGAGATGGACAGAGTCTTACTTTTCCCTCCACTCCCACGCCACAGTCGGCTTCCTGGATCATGCTGACATCGTTTCCTCCATCCCCTAAGAGAAAACAAAAGGCATGCAAGTGTCAGTGACTCACCAATATTGTGTATATGTGTTTTTTTTAGACACTCCCTTTATTTGGCCTGATAGAGAGATCAGAGCTATAGCCAAAAAAGATAAAATGTCTGTTGGGAATTGGCCAGATAAAGGATGAGAAGTTAAAAGTCACTGAGTGATGTGGCTCAAATTCCTGAATAACAAATTAGATAACACAATAAAACACACACAATAAAAATGATGGGTCTGCAAAAGGCTTTGTGTGTAATATGCGCAGTAACTGGTTGATTAATTATTGTTACACGTTTGAGGGTATCATGAAGACCTGGTATTAACATCTGTTTGATCACAAATGTAAAGTTATGAATGCACACCACTTTATCCATTAAAAAACTTTTTGAACAAATACACACACACACAACTGTGCACAGAACTGTAGAGTGAAACTGGGTAAAAACAACATCAACTAGACTTTGCAAACAGGAAGTTCAGTCCATGTGTGTTTGCATTTAGGTGGCGGAATTGAGATCAGATGGTCAAATCTGATGCCAGGTGTGAACTGAAGAACTGTTCTTACCTGGCTCATTGACCTGATGTTAGTACCAGGTCTGGCCAGGATCACTGCTGTCAACCACAGTATTATGTACTGATAGTACATAATATGGTCCTCCAGTTACAATACCACTTCACTGAGAGGCAATAACAATACTGTGGGAGTACAGGTGAGATGAAAAGGACAGGATGACAGAGGTTTTGGCTAAAAGAGACAAATATATATTTGAGGAGGATGTGGAGAGGAAGTTGTTTAACGTTTAACACCAGCTCCAGTAAAAGAAACAGAAGAATAAAAGTCAAACGCTGAATAAGCTGATTTCCTCTGAGCACAAAAGGCTGTTGGGCGGTTTCTATTTTTTTTATACTCACCTACAGCGCAAGTGAGTTTTCCCGTGCGCTCTTGAAGTAGCCGCACTATCTGAGCCTTCTGTGTGGGGGTACATCGGCAGCAAACCACAGCAGGACACTGACATGCAAGCTCCATAAACTCGTACTCATAGTATTTCAGACAAACCTGCAAGAAAACGACTGCATGAACGAGGGGGCAAATCAGGTCACCACATATTATGTGATCTCATCTGTGGATCTTCTATACCTCAACTTCACTTACAGTTTAACTGTTACTGCAGTTAATAAAATTACTCTAACCACAAATACCACTTCCAGGTATGCTCCCGTGCCAGAGATATTATCATGCATCATACAGAAAAAACGTTTGAGTTTCATAAGGAGAGATAATTAAGTTGACACACATACACACAAATGCACTCAAATTTTACCTCAAGCGAGTCCCCTGATATCACCAGAGCGCAATCATGTTTTCTCCTGAAAGCGTTGAGCTCCAGGTGGGCTTCCCCTCGTGTTGTCACCTATGGCAAAGTCAACCACATTTATCATTGCACGCATATACAAGCACGATAAACTCAGATGACAAGTCAGCCGCCTTGATTGTTATCAGACAAAATAATGGCTTCGCTTCAGTTGCTGTGATGACAAATAGCTGCCAGACATCCCACTCACTAACAGAATAGTCAGCATCAAATATTCTTCATAGTAATTTTCGAGTGAAAATAACAATAAAAAAATTTAACTCTCTCGTGTGACAATATTTGACAAAATCAAGTAATCAGATTAATCAATGAAAAAAGTTATTGATTGTTTCAGCCCATACTGTTCAGGCAATTGGACTGAAGAAACCAATGTGAGACTGGCGAGGAGAAGCAGATGTTTAACCAGTAGAGTCATTGTTCTCTTTAACAACTCCCACCACAATAGTTGGTGTCTGCTCCCAGTCAGTCGCACTGTTTATACAGAGGTCCTGCTACTTGCTGTTAAGTAATTCCAGCCTATCATAATAAGACATGTGACGTGTAACACAGCAGCACTGAACCGGCGAGGAGTAAATGGAGCTACTCAGAACTAAAGATGCCTCTTTGATGAAGTACCTTATCTAGCTGCCCCTCTTTCATGTGTGAAACAAGAACTCACTGTATTAGTTGCTGCCAAAAGTCAACTATTACATATTTTCATAAATGAATTAGTTCTCAGAAGCTGCAACAATATACACAACAAAGTAACAACATTGCAACTACATTAAAGTGTAATGTAGACAGACGTAATAAATGTGAGCTATAGGGAAGAGGGAAAACAAAATATTAACCGAGGTTCCCAACAACTGTGTCAGGTACAAATATAGATTTAAAAATTCTCCAAAAATGTTGCATTGACAAAGCGTGATGCTAATCTGTCAACAACACTTATGCTTTGGTATGAGTATCCTTCAGCATTCATACGTCAATCCAGATCAGGCCATTGGTGGCCACCAGGAAACTAATCCAGATGTATGTGATGCAGGCCCAGTCAGCACTCCCTCGTCCACTGGGACGGGGGTTTTCAAGCTGTGCCAACCATTGTTATTCTCTTCCAGTAACCACAGTTGTGCGCAAGTTTTAACCTTCCTATATGGCAGGCGCTACTTCTGCTCTGGCATGGCTCCAGAGAGGAAGATAGAAGGGGACTATCAAAGCCTGAAACCTGAAAAACAAATTAGGAAGTGAGCCCTCTGGATGTTCCCGCTGGGAGTGGTCCAGCTGGTTTCTTCTTTCTGGCCGAGCGAAGGCCTGTTTGTTCTCTTTGACAGTGGCTTGGATGCTTTCGATGGTGGGAGGTGATTTATTCAGCTGTGGATGCTGGCTTGGCCTGCCTGCGTAGTTATGTGGAGCAGTCTGACCACTAGCAAATAGGCCCTGGTCGCAGAGGATGGATGCCCATGGGTTGACAGAGTCAGGAAAGCGTCACTGCTACATTGAACTGCAATGAACCCTGTGGTACTAAAATCACATCATACGCATGACAAAAGGAAGATGGGTCTGCACTTACTGGTCTGAAAATATGGATGTCCTGGTTGCGGGTAATCAGATGAGCGTTCTTCGCCGTGCATGTGGCTGTTTCCAACTTGTCGCCTGTCAGCATCCACACCTACACAGAAACCAGAAAAGAGAATTTATGGATTTATAGGATGCTTTGATGATTACATCTAATTCCACTAAAAAAATGAAAAATGGACAGGGTCAACACTACGTCAGGCTATCTGTTGATAAAAATGTATGGACTTATCTTTTTTTATCTTGTATCTTATGCTTGTGAAGGGGGGGGGGACATGTTACAGTATAAAATTTTGTCTTGGACTGATTCTTTTTTTTTTTTAATAATGCCCACACAAGCTTGTACCAGAAGACTTAAATTGTTGGGTTTTCCAGTTTACAAAAAAAGATTTCTTAACTGTGATGTGATGTGAATTTCCTCTTTCTTTTTTGGTTAGGCCATTTTTTTCAGATACTCATCAACCAGATTTCTTCCTTCAGATTCCGCACAGATGAAAAAGTTCAGCAGTGACCAGACTTTCCAGCAAAAAAAGCTATTACAATCCACTCAGCACAGTGTCAGAGGTTTTCACTGAAAACTATGGAGGAAATAGTCCCTGTTTATCTTATATTACCTTTAAATATCAGTCAGTCTTAACACTAAATTTTAATATCATCTAAATTTTCTTTATGTTGACAAACACTGAAAACACAGATACTCGTCTTGTTTCTGTGTTTTTGCTTTTTAAATTTATTACTACACTGGAGGCCATCAGTCATCCATCAGTGGACCTTAATGCCTGCGTTGCGCAGGATCTCCAGGGTGGGCCTGACATCGGCCTGGAGCTGGTCTTCCACCCCAGTCAGACACAGGAGCTCCATTTCCATCTCCAGGCTCTCAATCACTGTGGCCACCTTCAGAGAGCGGTCATGGACACTTAGCTTGGCCTGGACATACCGTGCCTGAGGGAGCAGGGGAAAGATGGGAATATTTTGAGCGGAAGAAGATAAAATTATCGTATAAAAGGTAGACCCATAGCAAGACCGAAGACACCAGCTGTAGAAGAGACATGACAACACAGGGAGAAATAAAATGAACCCCCCCCCCCCCCCCCCCCCCCCCCCCAGGGATGTCTTATACAGTTTCCCCCCCCCCCCAGCAACAGGGATGTCTTATACAGTTTGCATACATGAGCAGAATTGTTTTTCTCCGTGTGCAGCACGACCACATGATATTCGAAACAAACAGTTTCAGGTTAAAGATAAACCTCCAGGAATTTGCAAGCTGCCCTGAAAACCTCTATGTTTTAAAGAGCTGCAAATACAGAACAGACATGATCAGTGGGTCAGTGCCCATTTTCAGCATTCCAGCTGCAGGGCAATTTATGAGTGAGATAAAGCTAAAATAATCTGAGTGTGACTCATAGAGGAAGACAAACTCTGTGTGTGACTCAGTGGATGACTCACTGCTGCCCACCCACTCTTCTCACACAATTATACACTTCAGTATTGGGCCTGGGGATGACCCCAGGACAGACGGCCCTGCCTAGCTCAAACAATAAGCGGGGCCTGGATGTGTGTGTGTGCATGTGTATTTGTGAGTATGTGTGTTGGGGGGCGGGTATACAGACTAGAGGTGAGGGGTCAGAGGTTAGTCTAATTACCCAAGAACACACACATTTGGCATTTAGAAATGCCAAACATATTGGCATAAAACACCAGTCTGCAACAGATTCTGTGTGTAATTTGAGCAGATGAACAGATGTGCAGCATGCTGTTTATACTTCTGTGATTCACAGGCTGTAATGTCTTTAAATTCAGACACAGTGAATGTGCAACAAGACTCCTTCTTTTCCTACGTCAGGATGAATATGAGACATAGTTTCTGATCTGCGCCTTTGACTGCTGCTGGCTAAACTCATGAGCAAGAGAGAGCTTACCTCAAAATCTTGATACTGCTCCTCTGTCAGGGACTTCTTGGAGACCACAAGGACCCTCAGACCTTCCCTCGCCATGTTTCCGCACTTGAAAACAGAGACAACAACATCTGCAGTCAGCGGGTCTATTAGTCTGTGACTAATTTATAACAGCAATAAAATGGCTGTCGTTGCATTTTGATTTGTTAAAAGAGGGAAATCTACCTCCTCCTCCAGCCAGTCATTATACTGGACAATGCCTGCCATCACCACATCAGCACCCTTCATATAGAAAGTGATCTCCCCTGTTGACTCATCCTAGAAAACAAAACATACTCAGTTCATTCTGTGTGAGACAGTAACAGCACATCAGAACCTGATATGTTTCAGTTAAAACGCACGTAGGCCCATGTGAACATGCAATATTTTATGATTCTGCGTTGCCTAGATATACATAACTTATTTTGGTATTAACACAGGGCTTGAAAATATTATCATGAGGAAGTTAAGTTAAAAGTCCCAGGCTTCCTGAGTTATAGCTCGGCCAACAAAAATAAAGTTAGTCATCAGACTTAGTCAGAGGTCGCAGTAAGGTAAGGTTTTGCTCAGATAATATGGTCTAATATAAATATATTTGTTTTTTTCCCCTGTTTTTCCATGTGAAAGCCAGTGTCAAATAAGAACTGGCATCCTGAAAACAAACACAAACAATGAGTGTAACGGAAAGTTATTTTTAAAATCAAGACAGAATACAACACGGAAAAAAAGCTTCTGCTAACAGTGGAGAACATTCATCATGATAAACAAAATAATTTTTGCACTTACTCGAACTATGATGCCCATCCTCTTGCTCTCATATGTGAAGGGGAATATCTGGAGGATGGTGAAGTTCAGAATTTGGCCAGTAGGGGTCCGCAGCTGCATGGAGGATTGGTCTCTCCCTACAAGTGTCAGTCCAACACTCTCAGTCCACTGCACCAGCGACACCTATCAACACCACATTGTTAAGTCTGTAGCAGGTTAGAATTAAAACGCACCTCTGAAAACATGTATGTCAAACAAAAATTGACATACTGACCAAGTAGCAAATCTTGTGTGTTTCAAACAAATATTACAAGCAATAGAGAAACTATATTCCAATGGCAAAGCCATTATTTCAATATGATGTTCCATTACTTGAATTACAAAGAAAGAAACAGAGGACACTTTGGAGAGAGCAATGTGTACGAGAACACAGTCACCACTTAGCCCTAATCAATACCTCAAGCACTTTCAGCACTCAAGGCTATTGATTGATAAACTAAGGAGATGTGCTTTTCTTAACAGCAAATATTGTTCATGCTTGATCATTTCTGAAACATCCATTAATACAATTGTTGTGTGTGTGTGTGTGTGTGTGTGTGTGTGTGTGTGTGTGTGTGTGTGTGTGTGTGTGTGTGAGAGAGAGAGAGAGAGAGAGGAAGAGAGAGTGTGTGTGTATGGGGATCTATGTAGGGAGAAGGGGGGAGGGGTGGGGGTGGGGGTTGACATTGTCCAATAACTTCCAGACCAGGAGTCAGATCATATATCCAATTTATCATCCATCTTCTGACAGAACTAATAGCAGTGGGGCCAAATGAACACAGATGAGAGAAACCAACAAAGACCACACAATCCCAACATAATTATAAGTAATTTAAAATTACTTATTTTGGAAAGACACATGACCACGCCGTCTGACAATGCCTGGCCGGGAACACATTAACGTCAGAAAAGCTCAGACTACTGTAAAGTTTGTCATCCAGGTTGGGAAATATGAAGATTGTTCTTAGTCACGGTCTTGAAATATTCACTGTGGAGGCATTCACAGACCTGGGGTCTGCCACGACAGCACCACCTTGTAATAACAGCATCTGCGATGAATGTCGACTGGACTGAATAATGCTGCATCCAGTCAGCTTGACTCAGAACCGCCACATAGCTCATAAGTTTTTATTCGAGCCAACAAGCAGAGGGATTAACATATCAGTTTTCCTTTGTGACTCATGCAAAATATGTTGTCCTTCTGATTGTTATTACATACGAGTTAAATGACTCCAATATTATTGCACAAAATCCTACTTTCATGAGGATGTCGCTAAAAGACTACAAGCAAGAAGAAAAGACACAGTCGCTGTGTAAACTATGTATTCAACAGTCACTGGCATTGTGTGTGTGGTGCTCAAAGCCAAAACCGGATCTATATAAAGACTTCCTGAAAGCTGAAGGAAAGCAAACTGAATCTCAGTACAGATTGTATGACACTAATAAAGTGCACCTTTCAAGGCTCAGCTTGTTTGATGTGAAGTCAAGCTCCGTTTTCCACCAACAATGCAAACCTTGGTTCTTTAATCACGAAAATATGCAGGGTTGTATTAAAATATACCATCAAAGAGGAAACTGAAAAGGGAGCACATTATGGAAGGGAGCATATTAAGGAAATCCGTATTTATGCTGCAGGAAACTGATCGAGTCGAATTCTGCAGCCCTCTTCCTGATGTTCAAACAATTTTTTACCGATCAAGGACATATAAATGGAATGCACTTGGGCTGGTGAATGCTCCCCTTTATGGAAGAAAGCAGTGTAGACACTCAAGATAATGGCTTCGGCTGACAAAAACGAAGGCCTCTCTGTCTTGTGATCGGAAGCCTGTCCTCCAGTCAGGTCTACACTGTTTGGCCTTGAGAAAACTGTGTTTAAGTAGATTAAGTGTACATTTCCCAAACAGCCAGATCGTCATTCATCAACGGTATTTGCCTGGGCATGTTTTTATTTATGTCATTGTAAACCATATGATGAACTTGCAGCTGTTTGTATGTTAATTTTTGGAAATAAGAACTGTTTTGTTTCCAATTTATGCAGAAAATGTAGAAACTATGAAAAATAATAATAGATTCGTATTCTCAGTGTATATGGGTGGTAAAAAAAATACTAAAATTAATTAAACTATTACAAAAAATAACATATTTTTATATATTTTTGAATAGTTTGAATACCGTTTTAAAAAGGAGGATTTTCTCAGTCTATATGGGTGAATGTAATCATTCTTTTGGGAAAAAAGATTATACTAGAGGCATGGGGAATGGTTGTGTGTGGCTGTTCATCATACCTCATCTGGACTGGAAGCCTGGTACACTCTGCATGTATCTTCATAATGCTGCTCCGCCTCAGCCTGATCAGTCACACCATTGGACTCATATACCGGTGTTACATTGTGCACCAGGGCGATGGCCTTCACAGCCTCATGAACTCTGCTACTGATGCTCTTGCGGACCTTAGTGGCTGCTGGAGCCCTGGAGGCTGGAAGGTCATGGGTGGGCTGAAGATAATTACAGAGGACAGTGTGATCAAACAGAGGGACACACAGGAATCTGAAAAGAGCTGTAACACTCCCCCTCTTACTAAGAGGAGTCAGTAGAACTAAATATCTGTACTGTCAAAATGAAGCCATATAAGCGACTGAAGGTACATAAGCCATATGAACATGTGAATGTCAACATATGATGAAAAAGACACACATTCAAAAATCTATGTGGACAAACAGAGAACACTAATGCAGAATGTGCAGAATCTAAGAAACCAGTCCCTATACCAACCAAGTTGCAACCTCTGCTGTGACAGCAGCTGTAAACATAACCAGATGTGTAAAGAAAACACAAAGAAGTCGCCTTTGCATTGTGGCTATTCTATTTTTAGAAAGGTGTGTGTTCCAGGGGTTAATGGTAGCGTCATTAAAGGAGTCCGGTCAGTGCTTCGCTTGTGGGCTAATCCTGTTTCCTGCTTGACTAACCTCTGGTGTCAGGGGGGACAAAGAGTGTCATCTGAGGTCAGGAAGCATTCGACCAAACAATAATCACAAACTGATATATTTCTTAAAACAATGTGCATGTCTGTTTGTTTTAACCTTTCCCAGGCTTTGGGGGTTTCAATCCTCTCTTTTCTGTTTGTTTTCTATATGTTGTGAGACGATTTCTTCATTTAGTTTCTTTGACATATACCTGTGTGTAGGCGCTGAAAACATGGCTCTGAACTTCATCCATTGAGTCCATCCCATATGCCACAGTTCCAAGATGGAGCCGCCGGAAGACCATTTCATTTTGGGTCAGAGTCCCTGGTAAATATTGCATTTTGCATATTCAAAAAATAGTTAAACAGTGCACAATATCAAATGTTTTTTATTTTAATTTTGGAAACAATAAAATTCATTGTCAATAGCTATAAAAATTGGTTTTACTGGATGGAAGAGTTCACATGTCACATACTATATTTGGGGAAAAAAAGGAAAAAAAGCCAGAAGCCTTCCTTTTGACACTAAACACAACCTCTGTGTTCCTGCACTCACTTTAAAAGCCTTTCCAAGACCTCAGGGGCTTCCCACCTACATAAGCCTGACTTACAGACCCCCTCCCCCATCCAGCTCAGGATGAGGAAATGGCACATAATTTTATTGGGCACGAAGAAGGTAAATCTCCTGTGCAAGACCTCCCATCCAAGAAAATGCACTGACAGAAGTATAGATGTGTATGAGTGTGAGAGGAATGAGAGACTTGAGGCGTTTTTGCATGAGGGTCCAATCAGTAGTAGGGAGCCCCAAAGACCTGCCATGGAGCTAAAGTCCCCAGGAAACAATATAAATCTGACCTACAGAAAACTAGTGCTAAAGCCACAGCACTAGATCCTCTTACATCAGTACCCTACACACTGGCGTTGGTGTTGTTTTTGGGCCACACAAACATAGCTAAATTAAAACTATGCTGTTTTTCATGACATTTCCTGCAGTCTAACCTGTTTTGTCCGTGAGCAGGTAGGAGATGCGTCCAAGCTGTTCAGGTATGGTGCTGGCCCTCACAACCGTCCCAGGGATCTTGGAGTCTTTCTTGATCATCCAACTGAAAACCATCTTTCCCATATCTAGATTGACGCGCAAGCTGCATCAAATTAAAAAAAAAGGTATGTGAGTTTTGGTTTGGAATAAACATATATACAAAACGGTGGATGACATTCTTGAATCACACCTGATGGGCACAATGTGAGAGAAGAGCAGCAAGAAGCGAAAGATCTGGAGGTACCAACGTCCAGCAAAGTGCTGGAGGGCCACCATGACCAGGGACACCACCACCAGGGCCCCGAACAGAATCTTAGTCAAACAGTTCACTTCGAGGTCAAACAAACCCACCTATCGTATGCAAGGGAGAGAATCATCTTATCCATCACAGGCATGTAAACATAATAAAGTAAATCTACAGGTTGATTAAACATTAAGTGTTTAATAAGTTAAATGGATACATTTAAGGAATCTGTGAAAATCTGTCAAATGCATACATTTTTTGTGAAAAGTAATGGCCTAATGTTGGTCTTCAGGCTACTGTTCACACCACCGTACCTTATGCCTTGGGTTGGAGGTGTTCATGACACTGCGCAGCTCCTTTCCTGTGTAAATCACAACCCCCACCACTGTGCCTAACGGGAGGGTGAGAAAATGCCTCAGGCCAGAATAATAAAGGTACTACATAAAACATAATATGTCAAGATGATGTTTCCCAGACTTACAGTCTTGACATGTATGGATATGTTTAAATTAAAACTGTCATTTGGAATTTAGGATACAGATTTCCAGCTTCTTAACAGATAACATATGTTATCGTTGGTTAAGTGGATTTGTCATGTGCTGAGGAAGCACACTTTGTTTACTGTTATGGTTAGCTACCCTGCAGCCATTTATAAATGAGCAAAGTGTCTTACTGCCTCATTAGTTTTTCCTATGTCTACGTTTGGTCAGAGAAAATTCATCAGATCAACAGTTGTGATGGATATAACACTTCAGAACTCAATAAGTTCGAGTGAAGGATGGTCCTGGTTACTTTGTATTAACTACTTCACTGCCAAGGCTGCACCACCCATCATATATTTACCAGAGGCAACAACGGTGCTGGCCCACAAGGTGTTCTCAATGCTCAGACTTTCGTTGACTGGGGGATCGCCGTCCTCCTGTAACAGTTAACACAACACGCAAATATCAAAATGAGAACGGTACACAGAAACTGGTCTTTGTTTTGTTAAGAAAAAGCAGCATTCGACAAGCCCATTTTAGAACAAGGACAACAAAACTTCAACTGTCTGTTTACATTTTGACTTATAGTCAGTTGGATATTATTGTCCTTTACGTTCATTCTGATGAAGGCTAATTCGCAAATACAGAATGAGCCCAGGTATTTAAACTAGCCATTGATATGACAGTTGTATCTTCATGTGATTTATCATTTGGTTGCAGAAAAGTAAGTTGGTGTAATACCAGCTATTTGGATCGGCAGTGCTTTACAAGTCAGTCATGCAGTATGCACAGAACAATAATTTGCTGTGTCAGTAGGGGGCAGTACATAGCTGTGAATTATCGACAAACCAGTGTTCCTGAGTATCAATGTACAAACTCATTAGGTCAAGAGCAGCTAGAAGGGAAAAACCCACACTTACTTAGTGCTCTTAGTGCAAATTTGTGTCTCCTGAACAACATAAAACTCAAAAAAGTAGAAAACTGTGTAATTAGTTAATAGCTGCAGTTCTTTGAATAATGTTATAAGAAAATATATATAGGCTGTTTATAATTATATAATGGATTGTTCCTCAGCAATGAGTTAGAGGAAAAAGACTGTGCAACTCTGCTTTTAAAGACGCAACCAGTGAACAAACTGAGCATCAGAGACACCTTACTAAGAAAATTAACTGAATGAATGAATCGGTTTCATCATGTGTGATGACTTATGGATATACTACTGAATGTGCTGTAATATCCAAAATGCATCAGTATTAAATAACACATTAATTTGAACTTTCATATTTCCTCTCGATAGAAAATGTTATTTAACCATGATTGACATTAGGGGGCATCTCTGAAAGGACATGTGATGTGGTGCAGCTGAACAGTAATGTAAGCACTTACCCTGGTAAAGGTTCCAATGAAGTTATGAATATCAATGTTTGGCTCCTCTGCATACACATACGATCTAATCTGGAGGAGGTCCTGTAAGATATCAAAACATATGGTTAACGACACAGACACAGGCAAAGGCTACTTTAATAATTGTAAAAATTTAACTTAATAAAAGATTTACATCAGTGGTGGCAAACATATTTATTCAACTATCTTAAATGACATATTACTTAATAACAATACCAGGTACAAGCTTATACTGTTATTTGCAGTTTGTGTAGCAGCAGTGTTTGCTTTATTAGTGGACTGCTATGAGACATTTAAAAAATAGTCCTAGAATTAGATGACAAATATGGTGGCATCTTTATTTTCAAATTCATGTAAATCCTGAAACACAAACTGTTTACTGTCAAACAAGAGGAGGTGAAAACTTCACTTTATCAGTCAATATGTTGTCAATATGCAAAACTGTGGCTCAGACAAAAACATTTTTGAAACAACAATAAGAAAGCTACTCTTTGAGTATTTAATATTTCAAAAAACAGTGAAAAAGTCACCATACATGTCATTTTAAGAGAGCGACTTATATGCCTTCGATTTCAGTTATATTTAACTGCAATCACTCATTAAAGAGAAAAGTGACAAAATATATTTTAACAGGATGCCGGATCGTGTCCAGAGAGACACATCCATCCTTTCATCCATTTGAAAAATTTGGTTTGGTTTAAGAGAAAGCAGGTGCAAGAGAAACAACAAAACAAACAGCAACAAGTAAAGCCGGTTTAATGTCCACTTCAGCTGATTTTAATATGTTGCTCAAACTTGTAGCTCCTCTCGATGATAGTTCAGGGCTACAATGTATGTGGAAAGTAACTTTTGTTTGTGACACAAACAAAGTGTCTTCTCTGTCCAACTAATAGGCAAAAACGCAAAGTTATTATGTAATTAGCAATCACAGGAGGAAAAAAACAATTAAAAGTTTCCATCTAATCTTCTGATATCAGTATATAAGTAACATTTAATATTTACCTTTTATTAATAATCAAAAATAAGCAATGCCAGAATCATTATATTGTTATTCACAGTTAGTGTAACGGTAGTGTGTGCTCTGTAGTTTTGCATTGTATACTAAGAATTTTTGCTTTCGGCTATCAGTTGTAGACAAACTGCTATGAGACCTTTTAACAATAAAAATGCTTCAACTTGTTTGACAAATATGGCGGTTATTTTATTTACAAATCAGTTTACCAGTAACTGCCATTGTTATCATTTACCTTCTTCTGACATCAGAAAGAAGGTTTATATTATCATTTCCATTTTGTGTAGCAGCAGTGTTTGCTCTGTGGTTTTGCATTTTTTACAGGAAAAGTTTCCTTCAGGGTCTCATTAGTAGACAAACTGCTATCAGATCACCTTGTTTGACAAACACAGCCGTTATTATACTTTGCGTGAGTATAGCTGGAAGCAGGGTGTTGTTCTCACCATGTGTGTGTGTGCAAAATAACAAAAAAAACAAATATATGTATTTTGACAAATATGGCTGACACTATTAGCTGGTGCTTGGGGAGTGGGGCAGCAGGTTTTCCTCTTATGTATGAACATGAAGAAGACACTGTCAGAAAAAGACATCATGCCTCCTGCAAAAGCGCATTATGCAGGAGTATCTCTGCATACGATTGCGTTATATACGTTCATATGGTAGGAGTAATGTCATCATGGCATCACTATGTAGTCAGCCACAACTGTAAAACCGGTTACCTGTTTTAATGTGGTGGCTGATCAGTGTAATGTAGCAGAGCATTAAGTTCTGCATACAGAGACATTAGAGATAAGAGCTAACTGGTATACAGAGAAGGTGGAAAGAAGAAATATCCCCTATGGTTCTTTTAATTTTATTTACAATATTTTCTTTTTAAAAAAACAGCAAAGTAGCAGTGCCGCTTCTGATAAGATGTTGGTTTTTATTTAACATCCCTTATGGGGAGTGTCAAACTCAATCACGGAAGGGGCCAAAATTTAAAACACACAAGTCACGGGCCACACAGGATCAGCATTCATTGAACTAAACTGACTATGTTTTATTCAGAATCACGAACAGCCAGAATGCAACAACTTTTTCCTCAGTAAATTAAAATTATACTTTGAAGCTATGAAGCCAAAGCCGGCCCAAGGGCCTTGAGTTTGACACATCTACATTAGAAAGAAGCTGTATACTATCATTTACAGTTTTTGCAGCAGCATTGTTTACTCTGTAGTTTTGCAATATACACTGAGAACTTTTACTTGAGGCGGTAATTTGTAGACAAACTGCTCGAAGTCTTATAAACATAAATATTCCTAGACTTGTTAGACAAATAAGACAGTTACTTTATTTTACTTTCTCTTTAATCCTGAGGCATATACTGTTTACTCACAAAAAAAACATTGTCACTGTGCTTCAGAAAACACTTAACAGGTCTGAGGAGGACACAGGCCTGCAACTAACAAACATTTATATAACAGATTAAGCTGCAGATTATTATCTTGATAAATCATTTTATGTTTCATGTGTGTTTGTATACTAAAATAGGGTGGAACACAGATGTCTGTCAATTGTTAATAGTCTTGGTTTAGGTGTAGTCTTGGTGTTAGTGCCCAATAAAATGTTGATTGAAGATTTAAATTAATAAATAAATAATACATAAAATAATAAGAGTGTTTTATCTCTTTTACTGTTTTTATGACCTGGTCATTGTGTACACTAGTTAAGTGACCACTCTGTTCTTATGATTGAGATGACTGGATTCACTGAGACCAGGCAACACAAATGTGTTAAATGCCACGATGAAACACTCAATTTTCTCCTGACTACCTCTCAATCTTTATTTTATGACTCACAGCAGCAGTTGGCAGTCTCTGGGTGCAGGCCACTGGGAGGCGCAGTTTCCAGTCCGTCTCTCCATCGAGTTGGTCTGTCCGCAGGAAACAGGAGCCTAAAAACAAGAGGACAAGAGCTGCCACTGATGCCAGATGGACATACACGTACCTCTAGGGGGCAACAATAGATAGGCTTTTTAGTTAAAGGAGGGGTGCACTAAATGTACACATTTATATTTCAATACATACTGAAAGCTTAAGTCAACTGTTCCTGGCGTCTGATTATATTTGTTTTAATAAACATTTTTTTTCTGTGCAATTACATAATGATAAGCTAAAAAACAAAAATAGATGCAACAAGACGCAAATAAACAACACCATTTGAGAAACTCTACTGCATATTATATTTGGGATCAAGCGGGGGAAGCCCATCCCCCCTTCGGCCTGCATGCGTCATCCTGCCTCCCAATCCTTGCCTACGCTCTTCATAATTGACCTAATGGCCTACACATGGAAGAGAGATAACCAAGCACTATTTCCAGTCAAACAAAGCTGTTGTTTTTCTTCCCTCAACAGGAAGACGCAACAAAAACATGCATCCAGCTTCTCTTACGTAGCCTTCTGAGAACTGAAAATACAACATCTCCATCTCGTGAGATTTCTGATGTGGTGTCACTTCTTTTGAACTGACTTCTCAGTAGTTTGAAAATTTGCAAATAAACAAAGCAATGCAATTCACTAAGGTGTTTCATCAACTACAAATCTTGTCCAAAACCATATTTGATTATTCAGATGAAGCAGTCTCCGTGCTTGTCTCGTTTCTCTTTGCATTTGATTCTTGGGTATGCCCTGAATTTTCTTTTCATCAATTTCCTTCTCATTTGAAAGACAAAATGAGTCATAGAGGATGATGAAGAGTGAACAATTACTCCTCCACTATGTGGAACGGTAATTCTCCACCATAGCACACTTTGAATGATAGTTTAGTACTGGACCTAATTACAATTTAGATATTGTAGGACTTCCTGTCCTGGCTCAGGGCTAATCCCTGCACCTCAGCGCCTTTTTAAACAAGTCATTTCCCCAGTCAGTCAGCCAGGCAGCCAGGCAGCCAGTCTGTTGTGGAGATCTGGATGAATGACCAGCAGATGTTTACCATTTCTTTCAGAGGTCCTTAAAAAGATCATGTCAGCAGGAACACGCTGGTTCTACAAAGAAAGGCAAAAAGAAAAACATGACTTCAACATCAGTTCCTGATCCTACACTGCCGCTACTCCCTCCTCTGCTCTTTAACTATTGCAAAGTTAAGACTCTTTGCTTTTCATCTGTCACATTTACCAACAGCCAGCCAGTCAAATAATAAGCCCCACAGCATAAATCACCCTGTCATGGCCTGAACGGGACCCTGACCAAGTTTTACACTCTGCCTGACCTGGTCCCTCCACTTCACTAGACCCAAACAGTTTATGGATTATTGCTAAATGGTCTATAGTCTAATAAAGATGTATTATAGCTCTTTACGATGCAGGTTAATTTAAAAATTCCAAAGTTTTTTTTTGTCAGCTACTGGTTTCACGTCTGCCAAAGTGTCTTGCAACCCACATAACTCTGAATCACTCAGTCATATTAGTGAAATGTGTAGGACAACATGTGTGACCTTTCCTTCAGCTGCGTTGAACTGAGCGATTTAGAAAGAAGCCTTCAGTTGGAAACTGAAGACAGAACTCACTTCTCGAATTTCATGTACAAAGATCTCAGCCAATCGACTTGAGAAAAGCTACACAAAGGATACTCACTAAAAAGCTCAAACTAACTTAAATATTTTGAACAACCACGCACAATCAATGTGCTTTCAAAATGAGAGCAACATATCAATAAACAGTACTTAATTGAATTTGTGTCTGAGATCTCATTAAAGGTCCCTTAGGTTCATGTCTGCTGTGTATGCATTGGGGGTGACAGGCTGGAGCTCAGCATTGATCACAAGATTACAAAATCTTTACTAACTCCTTTCACCTCAGTCACCAGTGGAGCAGAGAAGATTAACAGGCGCCTCATTATTGGCTCTCATACAAATGGTAACTTGACAGTCCTAAAAAGCAAAACTATTCACAGATGTGGATAAAACAATCTTTAACAAACCTTCTCGATGATTATGAGATCGCCCACTTGAATACCACTGCTTTTCACCTTCACTGTGCCTAAAATACAAAAATGTGTATTTAAGTGACTGTGTGATTAGATATACATTTTCAGTTAATTGACTTATCATAGACTTTGGTGCGTTGCCATTAAATTATTGATCCGGCAATGAAAAAATAATTAATTATATATTAATTATTATCACTAAAACTCAAGTATTAATGTCTTCGTCTTGGTGAACAGCATGGCTCACCAGTCAGTCCAGTGGATATGGGAAAGTAATTTTCCATGCAGATTTGAAAGAATGCAAGGGGAGTTGAGTCTTTTCTCTCATTCCTTTAGGAATGAACAGGCAAAATTGTTTGGAAGAGATCACTGACCCTTGACCTTTCTCCTGACCTCCAGGCTTTCCATATGCAAGACATTAAAGCACATTAATATTGCTATGTATGAGGGTTCATGGGGCTTCACAATAGGGCTTTGCTCTATTTAGTGCAAAAAAGAATAATCTATAGTGTAACTATAGTGGCTTTAAGTAGCAGCGATTCGAAACTCACTGTGGCAATGCATCTAAAAAGGTCGCCTTGACTTCTTCACCATACATTTTCTATAAACTCTTAAATATGCACTGGGGCCACTATCATAGCGGCAACCAGTCATTGTGTTTATGGGTAAAACAAGCTGCCACATCAAAGGGACGAAGTGATGGAAACCACAAGAGGTCTCCTGGTTTTTATTGCTGGTAGCACTTTATACCAAGGCCTCTTATGAACACTTACATCTCTGCTTTGAATTACCATCCATTTCCCCCAGCCCCTATAAGTTTTATTAGGACCAACCTCCTACAGTTAATAGACATCAATGCTGAGAAATAAGCAACATGGCTCAGATATCAACACAGACAAAACATACTGAATAGCTTCCATGCTTCTAATCCTTACCTCTTGTTGAGAGCTTGCTGTAAATCTGAGAGTTAACTTCTTTGTCTCGAAGATAGCATCTTATTTCTTCAACAGCCTCTCTTATGACAGTCAAAATCAAAACAAGACCCTGGAGAATGATGAAATTTAATTTAGTGATTTTCTCCAACTTAGGAAACAAAAAAAATGGAGGCGAGTGCTATGGCACCTCTCTCTGTAAGAAATATCCTATTTCCTTTTTTAAAAAAATGAATGCAGTTTATTGTCAATTGAAATGCCATGATGATAAATAGTGGTGTTTCATAAAATGACACTTACCAAAGGGACCCAGTAGGTGTACAGGGCACCTAAACGTAGCTCTTCAATAAACTGAGAGCAGGCCAAAAGCAAAAAGTACAAGTTGAAGAAGTACTTGTACTCATTGAACAGCACCTGGAAACAGAATCACATACATACATATAATGTATCTATCAGTTACTGGTGTAAAGCAATGCCTGATGTATTTGTAAATGTTTGTTTGAATGTGTATTTCCAATGATAGTGTTTAAGCATTAAGGCCACAAATTGACCGTTTTTTGACATCTACTTACGTTTTATAAAGTGAACAGTGAAGTGAGTGAGTATTCGGCCAATTAATGAATATGTTGTTACATAATATAAATTACATTAAATCTAATATTCCCTTTTCAACCAAATATAGCCCACTGTCTTTCTTATGTTCAGCACACATATGACAAGTTGCTTGATTCCATTACCACCACAGTGAAATATTATAGCCACAGCAGCACTCGTGTCTTCACTGTTATTGTATGTTGTTTCCAACGCCGGTGTGGCACACAAGAAACCATACACAGAAACATTACACTGCATTTCAGTGAAAGGAACTTCTTGACGTAAAGCAAAGTAAATACAATGTTCAACAATTTGCAATGCAAATAGTTTTTGCTCTTGTCGTTTGAGTTTGCAAACAAATTGAAGGCAATTTTAATGTTTGCCTTCATACACAAAATTGCGATCTTAAGAGAAGTCGATGTCTGGAAAACAAATTCATATGGAAATCAGTCCAGGAAAATACATGGAGCCAAAAACACACAACTGCCGCGGACACAAGACATCTGACAACTGTAACGTCTATCAACTCCGTAATCTCATCATGAAGATTGTTGTGCTCTGAGATTGTGTAGCTGTTTTTCTACATGTGGCTGAAACTATGAAACAGGCTTGAAACAGGCCTGTATCTTCCAACTACATTGCATAAGTGAATGAAAATTAGTAATTAATGAAATTAATTACCCTGAATTGATTACTATATATATATTATATCTCATTAATAATAATGTTATATATTCAAGCTATCAGGCCTATTCTTTATTGATTTCTCTGGCAACTCCTACTCTGTGTTCAGTGTACAAAATTCCCTTTTATTCAAAGTTTCTCACTTTAGTTTGACGTTGTTGTTTTGCAGTGAACCATCATCATACCAGGAACTGATGAGCATATGATTTCCATGGTTAAACCAGATCTTAACTGGAGCCAGCTCCCAACCACAGTTAGCAGAGGCATGCTAATATGTAGTCATTTGGGATTAGGCTAACTATAAGCAATCAGAAAAAGAGTACAGTAATCTTAGATAAAACTAAGCTAGACGAAATGTTCGAATATGCAACCAAAGTTGCAACGTCACAATGACATTGCAAGCAATGATTAACACAACATGACAATTGTGTACGATAAGATATAAGTGTATTAAGACCAGGCACAAAAAGGTGGGTGGCTTTGGGGGTTAAACAGAGGAAAGGTGGCAAAGTGACCTTTGGCTGACACTAACCGCAGGCAGGAAGGTGAAGAAGTTGTACTTCTGGTTGTTAATGACATTCCTGGGGTACCTCTGCTCTCTCTTTTCTGGGTGGCCGAGCCACACGGTGCGGGGACGGAAGTCCCCCATGCCACAGCATCTTGACCACGGGCAGCACCTATGAATAAAAGACAGGAAGGGGTTAAAGAAGTTCACGTGTTTGCCATTTAGTTCAATAGCAGGCAAGCTAAGATATGTACAAATGCATGGAAAACAGAATAACAGGATTTTGCAGAGTGAGTATTTCAAATTGTTCTGTAGCCTGACCCATGACACTGATGTAAGTTGTGTGCAGCGTTAGCTACTCTGCTTTCAATGAATTTCGTGTCTCGTCTCCTTGTTAATGTTTTGGTTATTGCAGCAACAAACCCACTCAAGCGACAAGGCTTACACCTTGCGCGATAAATGTTTAATTCATATGAAAAAAGGTGGTGACTGCGCACTCCAACACAACAAAACACTTCTTATCAATCAGCCAAAAGGCCCTTACAAGCCACTGCTTAGCATGGAAACACGCAATGCATTATGGAACAGGTGTATATGCAGCTCATGGCACATACTTGTACATACAAATGCGAATATTTCCAGCAGACAATAAATGTACATGCAGTGCAGCCAGCTGCATTATACTCATTCTTACACAGTGGGTAGTATGAATTGTAAGGTTAAAAAGAATATTAGAGCGATTATACTTTAATGAAAATAACTATTAAAATAACTATTAATGTTATCCTATATACCAGGTGCTGGACCTTTCAATTGGAGGCTATGAATATGATATACATACACTTATTGATAACACAGACTGTAAATAAGTAAACACATTGAAGATCCAATGTCAGCAGCTAATGTTGAACTCTAATAGACTTTGCAGTGTTATTACTCCAGGAGGTGACATCAGCAGTCCATTAGCTGCATGTCAGCTCTGTGTCTGCCCTGTACATGTTTCTCCATCATTGTTTACCAGGCCTGCTACTCTAGGCACATAACAAATAAAACCTATAATAACGGCATTGTCGTTAAACTGGTGTTTTTAACCGGGATTCACTACCAGGCCCTTCATCTCTTCTCGGTTTAGCAAAGGAATGAGCGTCAATCAACCGAGTAAATATTGACATGGGCGTGAATCGCACTTGTTTCAGCTTCCACCCCGGAACAAGGATGTCCCCTGGAGCTTCAGCTAGCCGTTTAAAGCAACACCGAACTACCACACTGGGGTTTATTAGCAGCTTGCGGTTGTTTTCATGTCTAGTGGCTTTGGTGACATGCTAAACACGCTAACGCTTTGCTAGTTATCGAATACAATGTCGCCTGTAAACAACGCAAGCGGCGGAGACAAAAAAAAACGTCTCGGTGTTGTCGTTTCTCTGCTCTTACCCGTTTCTGTTCTTACTGTCGTGTCTCTTGGGTCGTCTGACGGGCTGTAGGGGGATATTGTCAGTCATTCCTGCAGCCCGTGAAGGCGAGTAGCAGGTCGGGGTCGACGGACGCGCTGTGCGGAGGTTCTGGGCGGAGGCTTCCGCAGCTGTCACTCAGCCAGCCTGACACCGGGACACACACCCGATATGACTCACAAAGCTGCCGGATCACTTAATATCTTCACTTCAGTGTTTATTTAAGAAGTGAATTATTATCATATTGCTCAGGGGATGATGATTATTATTACATACTGTATATACAGTATGTGACAGCACAATGTCATTTACACTACACGATCATTTCATGTCTGGTGTCCTTATTGTACCTATTCTGTTTTTATATAAAATATCATGTTTTTTTATATTTACAGATTATAGTATAAATACCACACACACACACACACACACACACACACACACACACACACACACACACACACACACACACACACACACACACATTTAATATGCCCAGATTGCTATTGTGCAAGATGTTGTATGTTGGCTCACAGACAATGTCCCTGCAAAAAATACACATTTGACTGAAACCACTGTTAAAAGTGAAATATAAATGAAACATATAAATCATTACCATTGTTACCATTATTATTAAAGTAGTTTGTATCCTTTATATATGCCTCTCATTTTAAATTGTAAACCCTCATATTTTTTAACTATACTTTTTCTAATGTTTTGTCTAATGTTGTTCTAATTGTTTGTTTGTGTCCTGATGCAAGACTGGATCCATTAGTCCATTACAACAGCATAAAAGTGTTCCATTACACTGACTCAACACAGCAACAAATATCACTGCATCACCTATGACCTAAAACCAACCTGTCCACACATATGTTGAGCACGCTTCAGTAGTTAATGCAAATACTTTTTGTTTAAGATGCAAAATGGCTGCTGGTGGGTCACGAGAATAGAAAAATACTTGACCTTAGCTGTCCTGAGGTGAACTAATATAAATTAGCTGTTAGGTGTAGATTCAAACCGGCCTGTGCTGGCAGAGGTAAGGTAAGGTAAACACATAAGGGGGTTTATGTCATTGGCCAGTGCAGCTTTTGTCATCGGCTTAAAATGTGTTTGCTGGAGTAACGACAGGAAATATATTGAAAAACAGTCATCCTGATTTTATTTCTCCAAAACCAGAAAACATTTAGGTGAAGGAAACATTTGAAAAACAAGAACATTTACATTGTAAACAGGCTCAACATCACATGAATTGTAGAGACTTTAACTTGAAAGCAGTTTTGACATTGTTTGCTAAAGAAAGGCACAATTTGGCAAATGCATATCGATAAGGAATGTACAGCAGGGGCCAACAAAGTACTCTGACCATTCTGAGTTGTGTAAAGTGTCCAGTGATACATTCATTACTGTTCAACTCAGCAGGCTGAGGATGAAAACGCTTATCGTATGCTCACGAATGTATCAGAAAATATACAGAGCATTGCATTGAGAGTAGGGGGAACGGAGGACATCTAAAATCTAAACGAGGTAGAACTTACCCCCTAAACTCAATGTATTATAAATAAATTAGCAATGCTACAAGTTGATAAATGCGACAGTCACTCAAATCGGTTGTTTCAAACTAAAATCTGACAGAAAAGTTGGCAAAATTGCTGATTTGCCCTTTCCTCATCTAGCCATCACAATAGAGCAGTGAAGTTGAAATGAGAAGAAAGAAAAGAAAAAAATATCTAACTAACTAAAACCTGAATAAAGTGCAGGCATGAGAGCATTGAGCATGTAACAGCCTTCAGAGCTCAAGCGATTTGATTCGACCGCAGGTCTACGAGTGGAAGATGTCGGTCGAGTCCAACAACTGACTTTTGTAAACTGAAAATGTGAAATACATGCCATGCTACACTGTACTACACTAATTTATCAGTCCAACAGCACCTTCATAACCTAATGGTGCAGCGAGAGACAACAGCAATGAGTTCAGCTCAGATTAGGCACTTAGCAAAAAGTCTGACTCGTTAACCATTGTGTCGATGCAACAAAAGATGATATTCCATATTCATGACCTAGAACCCATGACTTAATTGTTGTGACTCGCTTTAAACAGGCAAGACACTAATATCATTCTAATGCAAAGCCCCTTCAAAATGAGACATGATGACATTTACTATGACAAAAATGTACAAACCTATGTTATAAAACCTATGGCACACAGTAGGAGGGAAAGTAGTCATTAGAAACATACGGTTAACTACAACATTATTTCTGACATTGTGTCACGCCCTGAAACTTTTCCTATTAAAGTCAAATTCCTTCAGTATTAAGGAGACAGTCTGAATTAAAGCAGTTTCAAGTAAGTTATACATTCAAACTTCTGGATAGACAGCAAACAAAAAGAAATCACAGGGAAAAAAATACCCGCATATATATTTATATTAAAAAAAAAAAATACAACTACAGTAGTTATATCAAGTTCAACTAAAAAAAATAACACTTGAATCGTTCAGATCAGAAGAGAGAGCTGCAATGAACTTACTGGAAAAACTCAACCAACCAGATCTTAGTAGCATTCTACAAGGTTTTCTCTGAAAACTGATTGTACCTCATTCAAAAAGGGGGAGACATTCAAAACACTGTGTTAGGTCATAAAGAGGCAGATGGCCAACGAGCCTAATTAACTGCAATTTTACCCTCCTCCATGAAATGTGGGAAGTGTGATTTTGGCACGCTGTCGGAGCTGCTCTTCTCGATTTCGGCCACCGAAGCAGGCAAGCCCGAGTGGGACCCGTCCATCTTCAAGAGGCCCCCAGTGGAGCCGATCAGAGGGCCACCAGCCGGGCTCCCGGGGAGTGGGATGCCACCACCCTGAATGACAGAAATCTCGTTGGTCTTCATGGTGAGGCCACCGCTGAAGGCAGCAGCATACTGGTTCCACAGAGCCGGATCAAAGTTCATCGGCGGTGCACCCAGTTCTTTGGGAGCCTGCATCATTTCCGGCAACATCTGAGCTTCTGCGCTCATTGCCATGAGGGCCATGGGATTATCCAGAGACAGCCGCTGACCACGACGAGATGAATTGTTCCACATGTGGGTGCCGATGTGCACCTGAAAAATAAGACACTTGGTCAATTCTCCATCACAACATTGGCTGTGTTAATAAACACAATTACACACTTGTACATTCTGCAGTTTGAGAGAGTGGTAGCTTACCTTTAGATTTCCTTTTGTGGTAAAAGCCCTGCCACAGATGTTGCAGGCAAAAGGCTTCTCCCCTGTGTGAGTGCGCTCATGGATCTGCAAGGCGCTGGCCGATGAAAAGTTCTTGCCACATACGTTACACACGTGCTGTTTGGATGATCGTCGAGGTGCAGCGGAGATGGAAGCAGTCATGGCTGTTCCCTGAGGCATGTGAGAGCTGAACAAACCATGAGGGCCCAAAGGATTCTCTGAAGGAATCTTCATCTCCAAACTGGCAAGACTGGATGGAATCCTCATGAAAGGCATGTTAGTGGAAACTGCTGAAACAAGAAGTAGAAAATTACATCTAAGCCTTCAACATAACAGCCTTAGAAACTTTTATTTTTCTCTAACTCATTACAACTTACCATATTCTCCATTTGTGCCTGGCATGCCTGGTTCTTCCTTAATGTTTTTGGGAGTGAAGCTGCTGGATGCTGTGAGGTCAAGGGCTCCACTTGACTCAGAGCTCTCTTGAGTGCCACCATCAGATTCTGGTTTTGACCCACTATAGTTAAATTCATCAACAGCAGACTCGGGAGACTTGCTACTATTCACGTTGAGAGGGGAGGATGAATGGAGGGAGGCGGCTGAGTCGGAAATAGCAGGACTACGGCCGTTCTGATATTCCTGATCTCTGGGAGCTGATGGGGATTCTCTTGACGTTCCCTCGCTCTCTGAAGCAGTGCTACTCTGTCGTTTCAGTGCAAGGGCAGATGTGAGGTTTTTCAAAACATCCAGGCTGGAAAATGGCACAGGGGCAGCATGCTTCTGGGTTTGCTCCTCAGGGGCTGGTGGAAGGGAATCTAAGGTGTCGTTTGTCTTCTGGGAGTTCAGTTCTTGTGCACGATCTTCTATACTTGCTTCAAATCCATTGGTATCCATGGACTTCTCCTCTGGTAGAGAGGGCTCCATTGCTTCTGCCTCAAACTGGTTTTCAGGCATAGGGGTGTTTGGGATCTGTCCGCCCATGTGCATACGAATGTGCTGCTGCAAAACTACAGCGTTTGTGAACTTCTTCTGGCAGATAGGACAAGAGTGCTGCATCTTGAGAGGAGTGTTAGCCCTGTGCACCCCATAATGAGCCTTGAGGTTGCCCTTGGTGGAGAAAGCACGGCCACAGATCTTGCACTTGTAGGGCCTCTCTCCGGTATGTGTGCGGTAATGCATCTTCAGTGAGCTTTGACAACTGAGCACCCTATGGCATATTACACACTCGTTGGGGTCATTCGTCCTCTTTTCAAGGCCATCCACCATCTGCTGAAGTTTTGCCGTTCCAGAGGTTTGTTCTCCTGGGAGAGTAGTACCGTTCAGATGATGCAGTGCTCCGAGCAGTTCTTTGGCATCCTTTTGATTCGGGTCCAATCCTGTGTCTTGGCCAAACACGTTAGAGGGAACAGGTGGAGAGCCATCACTTGTGGATGGGGAGGGTCTCTGTGAGAATGGGTCTCCTCCAAAGCTGTCATAAGCCGCCTTGAAACCTGGAATCGATGATGGGTGGAACCCAGCAGCAGGGTGGCTTAACAAGGGTTTAACTTCAGTCACGTTTGCCTCGTCTATGGGTATAGACAAGCCATACGGAATCCCACTGCTTGTGGGAATATTGTCAAGGTGCTCTGGTACAGGATGAGGGTTCATGCTGATGTTTGGATACTTGTCTTTATGCCGCTGGAAATGCACTTTGAGGTTTCCTTTGGTGGTGAAGCGGTTTCCGCAGATGTTGCACTTGAAGGGCCTCTCGCCGGTGTGAGAACGCAAGTGAATCTGGAGAGCGCTGTCATTGCCAAAGGTTTTGCCGCAGTACTTACATTTGTGTTTATATAACGAGTCGCCATTCTTTGGTTCTTGTGGGATGTTCAGCATCTTCGTCTTCACTTTTTTGGAGGACTCGATCCCCGTTTGGATGCTGCTGAATGTGCTCGGAAAACCCACAACACTCTGTGACTGGGGTAGCAGCGCTGGTAAACGATTGGCTAGATCTGGAATACCCTTCAAAATGTCTGTTTTAGAAGCCACTGGACCCAGTCCTCCAGCTAGAGAGTTGGGGATGCTGGATGGCAGAGGTCGTTTACCTTGTTTAACTGTTTCCAGAGAAAGGCTCTGACTGCCCGTCCTTTTTCCTATGAGAGCTGCAGCAGCAGACAGCTGTTGGGAGAGATGTGCACCAAGGGCTTTCAGGGGGTCCATTGCTGCCCCGACTGAGGACTGCAGACCCTGTGGGGTCATCATAGCTACTTGGATTCGAATCTGTTCTGTGAGCTGGATTTGCTGTAGCTGCTGCTGTTGAAGGCATACTAACTGTTCCAAGATCATGGGTATGGCCTGTACGGCATCCTGTGACGAGGTCCGAGAGGCATCACTCGATGAATGTTGGGACACGGCAACTTTAGTGTCTGCCATAGCCTCAAGAGTGACATTTGAATCATGCATTTTGGGTGAGGGGTGGAACATCATCTCTGGGCTTGCAGGCATCTCCACGTGATCCTGTTGTCCTGAGTCATCTGCATTCATGCTAGACTCTTCCTCTGTTCTTTCCAGATGATCTGAATTAACATTTGACAGGGAATGACTACTTGACCGGCTATCATCGTGCTCACTGGTATGGCCATCAGGAGAACCTTGGGAATATTCCTCGGGCACCTCATGACCATCTCCGTCTTTCATGATGACCACTTGCTGACTTTTAGTGCAATTTCCCTCGTGCTCAAGAAATTCTGCTTCATCAAAGAATTCAGCACAACATTTGTTGCAGACCCTGGTCTCGTCCATCCTGAACCGCTTCCCTTCATTTCCAGTCACATCACCCGGATCATCTTGAAGAATTCCTAAAAAAAACCCACACAAACACACACACACAAAAAAGAGAGGACAATGACATTTAAAATAATAATCTTGTATAATGACATTTAAAATAATAATCTTGTATTATGCGTTCAATAACAATGAAGGTTTAAAAGCAAGTGAATCAAAAATAAAAAAAACAGACTTGCAAGTTAAATCAGCATTACTGTTTATGTGCCAACATGAAAAAAAATTATGGTGCAGCACCTTTCCAAATCATCTGAAATTTTTTGAGGCCTGTGTTAAACATGTAAATGCGTTTCAATTTCACCCTTTGAGATTTTAATGTGTTGTGTTACATACTGTTACAGTGCATCTGTCTTTCACTGGAGTAGACAGATAGCATACTCACACTTGGCTGTTGGCCACAGGGCCAGCAGAGGGCAACCATCTACCTTTGACATTCCCCAGAACAATGTCCAGAGAGACAAAGAGCCACAGGGCAGTAAATGACCATATTTCTAAAAGTGAGCCCCCGGCCACTTGGTAAAGTATCAGATCCGATTACAACGCTACACGTGGGGCAAGTAAAACCTGTGTTCCCTCACAGACAGTGGATAGATATGAACCTGAATTTAATGTGTCCCAGTTTGGCTCAGACAAGAAATACTAGTCTATGTTTACTATGCAAACACAAACTAAAAAAGAAAAAAAAGAGAGAGAGACAGAAGTAATCTGATGTTGATGACTTTCACAGCCAGTGAAAGCTGATAAGTGGTCAATGTGTGTGCATTTTAATTTGCCTGCTAACCAAGAGGCCATTTCACAACTGGGTGTATTGTTAAATGCTAATGGCCAGGAGAGAGGGGGTAGACCACCTGTTTGCATTTGGCCAGAGAAGCTGTTGGACTTGTTAAGTGCTCACCAGGAGGTACTGGAGCAGTATCATGACGAGAGAGAGGAAAAAAGAAAAAAAAAAGAAAAGAAAAGAAAAAGTGCATCACTCTTTGATCCACATTACGCACCACATCTGCGCACTGTCCCACACAAACCACTCTCATTCTCACGGCGTCAACGCTGACAATATAAACAGAAGAATCTATATCACAATACACGTTTTATAAAAATAAATAAATCACAGCTGGCTGATAGAGATAAATTAAAATAAGACGCAGCGCTCTCTTCTACCACTTGACGGCGCGTGACCTTTATCGGACCACCTTTAGTGGGGTATATGACACGAGGTCAGAACAAACATTCACGGCTCAAAAATGTAAAGTTTCGATATGATCAAGTCGTTTGAAACTCGCATGTAACAAACTGTGAGGAGTGCGCAGTGCGAGGCTGCAGCCTTCATATGGCACCAAACACCAAAACGCACCCCCACCCAGTCTCCACAAAAAGGCCCCGGCTCCATCCCCCACCTCTCCACATATATGTACCAAAGGAAACAGTCATGCATTAAACTGGGGGATTTATTGCCTTCAGGTCAGCTCACTGCAGAGTCACATTTCATCACTTTCTGCGCATTTCTCCTCTTCAAACTGACGCCAAAAGTTACACAGCACCAAACCGCACAGACAGTGACAAACCCAGAAGGTTTAAAAGGACAGTGTCAGTATCAACGAGAAAAGAAACAAACAAAACACAGTCGAGAGAGTGGGGTTATTAAAAGTGGGTCGTGATTAAACAGGGTCGGTGTGGGAAATGAAGGGGGGGGGAGTAAAGTCTCTCAGCCTCAACTTCCAACAAGTGTCCAAAGCTGGAAAACCAACGCGTTAATGAGGCCGAGGCGTCAGCCTCATCCACAAAGTCCCACTCCGAACAAAAAATAAAAATTAATACAATACAATAAATGATACTGAGATGATTTGGGTTTAGTATAAAAAAACTAAAAGTTTTTTAAAATCTAAACGTGAAGCGGTAAAAGCAAGGCGAGTGATGCGTTTAAGGTAAAAAAAAAAACCCACACAGATTGTTGCGTTGATTAATATAAAAGAAAAGCCCGGTGTGGCACCTGTGTGTGGTTGGAATGATCTGAGCAGGGAGTCGGGCGGCCACAGGTCAAAGTGCGAGGGACACAATGGAAAAGTCAAACTTTTCCACGTCCACGCCGGGGACACTGCGAGCGGCCGCCCGGCGCCGCGCCGTGCCGGTCCGGGCCGTGCGTTCTGAGGCTTACCGTTGTGGTTGTGGTTGTGCAGCGCAGCGGGCTGGTCGGAGTTGATATGCTGCGGTTTGGCTTGTTTGCGCCTCGACATGCTTCAGACCATCCGGAGCAAAGAGTCCCAACGCACTCCTCCTCCGCCGCGTCTTCTTCTTCTTCTTCTTCTGCTGCTGCTTCTTCTTCTTCAACGTTCCCTCGCGCTGGCCAAATTAGCCCCTCGAGTAGAAATGCGCATGTCGACGCAATTATTATGATCAATAATGCATTGCGATTTATCACGGTGCCCTGACAGCTGATTGGCTCCGGTCCAGGCGCTCGCACATTATTCAAATGCGCTGCCTATTGAGGAGCGCTGCGCAGCGGCAGGAGGGGGCGGGGGGAGCAGCGCCACTGGATGGAGAGCAGGATGGAGGCTGGGTCAATAACACCCAACTCATGGCTCCTCTTCCTCCTCCACCCAGAACATACAACACGGACACGGACATCTGAAACATGAGTCATGTTTCATCCCGGCTCGTCCATACTGTACATCATCATCATGGTCCTCTCATGGAACAAAAGTCTCTTTGACTCACATCACACACACACATACATATATAATGTTAGGATTTATTGACTCCAGGTGCAATCATTGATCTGTGCAAAATTAAAATAAAAAAAATGCAATAAATTGTACAATTTGTTTTTTATCAGAATGTTAATCCACAAATTTATTTGTAACTATTTACATAGATTATTGCTATGACTACACCTATGACATAACTTTATGTGTGTTTACTCTATCTATCTATCTATCTATCTATCTATCTATCTATCTATCTATCTATCTATCTATCTATCTATCTATTTGTTGTTCCTCTGATAAATGCGACAACTATTATGGTACATGTTAAAGAAGTTTTAATGTACATGACGTACTGTAAAAGAAGGTACGTACTCATACATACACATACATACACATACATACACATACAGAGTCTGTTTGTACATGATTTTTAGGCTGACATACAGAATGTATGATGCATGTGTACAGAGCAAGACATTTTAGACAAATAGTTTGTGCTGACACAGAACACAGAACACTTACAGTATGTCAGATCCTCCAGTCAAACGTGATACTGACAGTGCAACCCCACCCTCATGGAAAAGCAAAATGTTTTCGTTAAAATGCAAATGATGCCGCAGTTATATTGTTACTTCACCTCCTTATCAACATTAATCGTTTAAGGAAGTTCAGTACACATCAGCAAAGAGTGTTTACACTAGGGGAAAAAAAAAACTTTTTTAGTGCAGCACACTGTAATCACCTCCCACAATACTGACTCCATCACCAGACAACAGGCTCAGACATGTCAAGTCAAACACTGCAATGAAATAACTAGACATTATGTCTTTGGATGATGATGCTGCAGCACACCGGATGTTTGGCCCATTGATAGCTGTGAGGGTCCAAATCAATGTGGCTGAACTCTCTACTCTGGTTTATATGAAATGTTTTTATAATACGTGACCTGACATTTTGTACCCGATATATTCCTTCAGATTTGATTATGCAGGCACCCTATTTGGAACGTGACACTACCAGGTGTCGGACCACACCGAAGGGTCACACTGAAATATCGCAACTGAGATAATAACAGTGATACTGTACTGAAAAAATGTGCAAGAAAAGTTTTACACTTGTGCACACAGTGCACTTAAAAGAGTTTTTAAAGGGATTAATTTGCTCCTGGAGGCAAAACAGACAGAAAATCTGCCTTTCAAAATAATGCAGAAACAAGTATTCTAGGAAAAGCAAGGTGAGCACATGATACAGCAGTCAAAGAGCCAAAAAGTCAAACCTAACCTTAAGAAGAAGTAGATACAAATGTTAAAAGAAGCAAAGTATACAAGCTCAAAAGTTGTCAATAAAATTAAAAAAATAATAATTAAAAAAATATATATATAATATTTATATTTTTTGGCTCAGGTAACTTCAGATAAACACTGGCATTTTTTAAAAATAAGTCATCCTTATATTCGCTGGGAATGAAATGAGTCATTAGTTGCAAAGTTAATTTTACAGAGGAGCTACAGGTACAGTGAAATGACACTGGTACGTAAGTGTACATTATACCAGACACCGGCCTCTGTTTTAAACACACCGCAGCTGGTTTTATAATCCCACAGCTGATAAACGCGAGACAAAGACGAGCCAATATATTCAGAAAAACAAATGTCCTTTAAGTGTTGGGCTGAAGGTGAAGAAAGAGGGCAGTTCTGTCTAGACGGTTTATTGCCCCAATAAGAAACTATGCTCGAATCCTCTGTTTCTTCCATGTTCAATTGAAACAACAACAACTGTGTGTGATTGTAAAAACTGCTAAAGCGGGAACCAAAGGAATATCAGCTGTGTGAGCTGTCAGATACAGTAAATATGAAACAATGACATGACAGTGGTGACATGTGAAACGTGATGACGAGTAAAAACAAAAATCCATCTCCCTGCTTCCTGTGCACAAACTGTCGGGCCCTTGGCTTTTCAACCTTTCTTTCCAAAGCGATCGATTGTTGTCATTTGTGATGGTCAGATGAAATAGTGTTTTGCAGCGTGCACAAAAAGCAAACATAATTTCATGTCCTTGACCAGGCCATGTCAGAACAGACAATAGTCTGCATCAATGCCACATGGAAGGCCAGATAACCAGCCTTGGATCATTTTATTATACACTGACTATTTTCTATATCTTGACCTTTTGCTGAGTCCCCCTGCAGTTTACACAGGCGAACACTGCGAGATGCGGAGACGCCAAGTTTCACAGATGTGTCATTTGCCGCGCTTTACGATGACCTTGCAGTGGACAAACAATAACAGCCCGACACTTGCTGAGGAATTGTGAACTGGACATGTGTTTTTTAGGGCTCACTAAAAGATTAAAGGAACAGACCAACGTAGGAAGACGAGCAATTTCACATCCGTCCAATATAACTGGAACATGATTTGTGCAGCAATTGTTATGAAATGTATCTGGTTTAAATGTGATTTCTGGAAAACTTTAATCCTTGTGTAAAGTTTTGAAATGTAACGTATTTACATTATTTTAATTTTTGTACATGTACTTTTCTTACCATTTTGTCAAGTGTCATTTGGCAAATGACAAACTGGATAAAGGAGAAACATGATTAATGGGGCATTTTTTAAACATAAATTCACATAAATAATGTCCCCTTGTTTCAGATGTGTTTTGTTCAACACTACAAATCAGCTTCTAACAGATGACGAGTTGAATCGGCATCTCTTCTTTGGATTTCCCAGATTGTGTTTTATTATTTTATCCTGTGTTGGTTTTCTTCAGGTGCCCCTTAAAACGTTTCCTCCCTCGCAGTCATAAATAACGCCATTAACCTCACACAAAGGACAAAGGGAAACGTTTTTTTTTTCATGCAAGACTTGATTCCCATGGAAAGGGTATGTGATGCTGAGGACAGGCAAACACAAATGAAAACAGTCCGTTCGACCTTTTGTTGGTACTTGGGCAGCCTGTGTATTTTTTTCCATTCATATCACAACGTCAGCTTTGCCTACAGGCGATCGATGCGCCGTCAGTCATTCTCCCTGCAGCACTTTGTGTCCTGCGATTACACAATCATCTCAACATGGCGTTATCTGGCAAATACAAGTATGGAGGCTCAGGCCAATTACTATAGTGTCAGAGTGTTTTTCATTATTGATCAGCAAACGCCCTTTCAAATGTCCCTCTTTTCACGAACACATGTATTTAGTCCTTTGTTTGGTAACATCGGCCTAGAATGGAGAGTGAGGGCATTCAGGTGAAAGGTATTGGACGTTTGTCTGCTGCACCGATATTGTTTTTCACCCATTGATTGTCGCTGTTTTGAAAAGGATTACACATATGAGTCACACTGCATACTGCGAGTCCCAATCCATTCAGAAATGTGTTGTGATGTTTGAATTTCACTGTACAGGATGATAAATGCACTTTAAAAAAAAATCAATCTACTGGTAAGTTTAAATAGGTTTTAGGACGTTATCATACAGGCACGAGTTCCTGACACCACAAAACATGATACAGAAACCTACAATGAAATCAAACTTACTTTAACTAAAACGTCTTAAAATATGTCTCTGAGGGGGACACACTGCTACAAAAAAAGCCACCTGATGAAATTCAACAGAAGCATTTGCATGTTAAAAGTGAAGCTGGAAATGGTTGTAGCACCTGGGTGAAACAGGAAGTATAAATGACTGTCTTTAAACTAGATCTGTGACTTGGGAGATAACAAGATGACTGCTTATTTGTCTCACACCGTTGACTAAAAGGACTTTGTGGGGAGGGGGGGTTGGGAATGGAAGGAAATTACATGCCACTGCAGTCCACAAACAACGTCTGCTGTGTCCTGATTGTTGTTAATCATTTCATTTTGGAGAATAACTATTTTTTTTTAGTTTGCTGTAACTGCAGGATATTGTCTGACCTTTACTTGCACATGGTAACATGATGGAGAGAAAGTCAGGGTGGGTTTTTTTTTTAAGGCCTAAGGTTTATGGCAACGGTAAGGGTCTAATATCCTACTCAGTCCTGAGTGTGTGTGTATGTGTGTATGTGTGTGTGTGTGTGTGTGTGTGGTGCGGAGGCTGGCGGGTGAGGGGAGAGATCAGTGGCCCACACATGGCTGTAATTTAATGGAGAATTGCCCAGTGGTTCCTGTGCAGAGGTAAACACAGCAATAGTCAGGCTTTTGTTATTGCATGACCACGACAACTGCCTCCATCAATAAACAATGGAGTGTTGGGAATCAAGAGAACCCCGCCGTGTCCACTTCTCACTCTCACCGCCAATCAGCCGCTATGATGAGTCAGCCACATTTTTTACAGGGAACATAAAAAACAACACCGATTCATCGCTCATTCTAAATATCCTCACGGGGGAGTTAGCTCTTAGCTTCCTTCCTGTTTTATGATTTTATACATTTCTGTAAGTTTATCATAGCAACAGTAACCGTTTGGGGGATGAAGAGGTCAAACTTGAAGAATTTGAGACACAATAAACAAAGAGATAGGCAGAGCTTAGCAGTCACCATCAAGCTGTGAGTCAACAAGTGGGGGTAGGGTCCCTCAAATCTGAGATTCAATCTGGGCCTGGGTCATAAACATTTACAGGGAGGGAAGTGCAGAGCAGAGGGGCTGCAGCCAGGACACCAGCTCTCTCTCACTGCTCATTAGCTTTACAATGGCTTCATACTGCCAGCCCCTGTGTCTCTGATTTCCATGTCTTAATTATGCTTGAATGGCAAAACACAGTATGAGAGGGAAAAGTGTCTAAAGCACCAGTATAAGTGTTTCCTTCATGACTATAAGACTTCAGAGGTGTTCACATAAGTCAGTGTCACAAACAGTTGCAGTAACATCTAAAGAAACTTTGTGGTGCAGCAGCGGGACACATGTTATGCTCGTTCACACGGATGCATTATGGTTTGGGGAAATCTGCGGCCAGATGGCAAAGTGACCTGAGCAAAAAAAAAAAAAAAAAAAGATATGATGCTGATGAAACATTGATGACTGTAACGCACCCATGTTAACACGACCTCATAGTAACACAACTTAAACCTAGCAAAATCAAACTAATGCCATGCAGCCTGAATTTTATGTCTTTTGTCACTGACATATCATATATTAGCACAATGAGTGAAACAGGCTATTTTTATGCATTTTTGACATGGTCAGTTAAGCATTAGCGAAAAAGATCTCAGAAGTGCCCTCAGGCACTGGAGGAGGAAAAAGTTGAATACAAATGAAACAGGACACATAAAGCACTTGACAGTGAATGCGGTCGTTCCTATGGGGCTCAGAGACCATAAGACACCTGGTGGGTTTTCAGGCTCTTCAATGTCGGTTTACAGCAGCCATTGACAAAGACAGCTGCGGACCTCAGAGGTATTGACTGCCTTCTGTGGCCCAATGAAAACGACCTCATAGTAAGACAACTTAAAGCCAGCAAAATCAAACTAATGCCATGCAGCCTGAATTTTATGTCTTTTGTCACTGACATATCATATATTAGCACAGTGAGTGAAACAGGCTATTTTTATGCATTTTTGACAGGGTCAGTTAAGCATTAGCGAAAAAGATCTCAGAAGTGCCCTCGGGCACTGGAGGAGGAAAAAGTTGAATACAAATGAAACAGGACACATAAAGCACTTGACAGTGAATGCGGTCGTTCCTATGGGGCTCAGAGACCATAAGACACCTGGTGGGTTTTCAGGCTCTTCAATGTCGGTTTACAGCAGCCATTGACAAAGACAGCTGCGGACCTCAGAGGTATTGACTGCCTTCTGTGGCCCAATGAAAGACCCCTAATCTGCACAGCCTCTGCCTACTGTATTCATCTGCAGCCACTCAAATGTGAACTGACATCAGCTCACATCTCCTGTGTGAAATAGGAAATATCAATTACTTTGTGTCCTTAGTGTGTCTAATATGCAACGAGGAAAAGATTTATCTTCATTAATAACAACAACAACAACAATAATAATAATAATAATAATAATAATAATAATAATAATAATAATAATAATAATAATAAACAACTTTGTTAATGCTTCTTCTTGGTGACTTAGCTGAAAGAATCAGTAATACTTTCTCGGCTGTTGTGCAGAGTGTATACGAGTGTATTATGGTTGTTATGGCAACCACAGAAATGGCTTCTCTGCTGAACAATGGTCAGATGGGCTTTGGGGAGGCCCAGTGGCTACCCCCTACACACCCACATCTGCCACCCCCGCACTCAGACTTATAGGATGTTCTGCCGATTATTTTCTGTCCTGCTTCCCCCTTTCAGAACTGACAGGCTGAGAGAATGAGAATGAAATTAGGAATTCTGCCAACATCTGTCCAGGATCTCTGACGTGTTAAGCTCTGGTTGCATGGTTTCGATAGGAAGTGGAGAGTGAAAGAAGGAGATACATTGATGTGATTCACCTCATTGGTGTTGAAAAGTGTGTGACGAATGTTCTTATGTGCTGTGCAGGGTCTGAAATGGCAAACGACTCCAGAGGAAGTGCCAGAAAACCTCCTGCTGGATTGGCTGTAAATAATAACTGGGAATGGCAACCAGGAAGTTGTGAAGAGTTACAACATGTTAGTTATTTTTCCTTTCTTTTGAAAAAAAAATGCAACAGGTAAATAAACACAACATAATTTTAAATGGCAAAAAAAGCAGCATTTGCAGCACGTGTGAGCTATGAAGATAAAATGGGTTTTTAAAATTGTGTGGTTTCAATTTGTGCAGAATCACTGTGCTGTTTGAACTCCCTTTACCTGAGGTACACATCTCCTTAGTATCACACTCACACAGGGCAAAAAGAAAAAGAGGTTTCTTCATACCTCTGTCTTTTTTTAAAATCTTTTTTTCTACTCATTATTCAGTGTTTGAAAGGCACCTATAAATAAAATGTATTATTATTAATCCACAGTGACCTTTAATGCATTTACACATATGAGCAAGGGGAGAAAGAAAGACTTCTGTAGCCAAACCCCCACATCCATACTGATTGAACAAATTTGCCACAAATCATTTTACAAATGCCCAGTGGGGGGCTATAGAGTTGGGTGGAAATACCCCATTCATGCTCCGTCCTCCCCCGCAGGGCTGAAGCCTCGACTCTTGGCTCGTTTAAGCGTGCTGACAGCCTCTGATCCTCTGGCCATCTGCAGGGTGGGCTGGCCGGCACTCAGGGGTCTTTGTGTTTGTAACTTTAGGAGAATTAACACTGAAACAGAAAAAAAAAACACCTTAGGGTGAAGGATCGCCCTCATACTGCTGGTTCCAGCTCATCTGCAAGACACACAAATCAAACTATGGAGTCAAAATGGCATGAAGCAAAATACCCATTGAGTTTGTTATGACAAATATGATGTTGAAAAATTAGAGGAAACTTTTGACTTTTCACAATAAGAGTTCGGTGGGTGTCTCTGCAGCACACAGCAGATGCCTGTTGTGCTCGTCCAGTGACGAGCTCCGACAAACTTCAGGTAGCGACTCGCTCCACCTCCCTCAACCCAGATTCTCTTTGTGAATGAAAATGGGTGGAGACAGAGATCAGGAGTGTGTACATGTGTTCCAGGGAGTTTTCTTTTTTTTCTTTTTTTGTGTGTGTGTGTGTACATGTGGTGAGCTAATGCCTGGCAGGGGAAAGTAAACAAGGCAAAGTTTGAATATGATTTGTATGATGATTTTGAGATAAGATTGTGTTTTAAGTGTAGACTGTCTTGTTTGTTTTATTCTTTTGATGTGTTTGAGACTGCTCGAAATAGTTTCTAACCTGCGAGACAGCTAATCAGAAAGTTAATATCTAGATGCACCAACTGTCTGGCACAGTGTGAGAGCAGCATGTTCTAACTATTTAATAAGACAAATACAATGATGAGAAAATGATGCTTCATTATTACGCATTCTCCAGGTTTTTAAATAACGTTGAGGAAAAGTCCAGCAGTATTTTTCCGGGTGACTGTTTGGGCTCTTTGGAAGATGGGGGTGGAGGTGGGGGTGGGGGCATCCCTTCACTTCTCATAACCTCAAACACATGGTCAGCTCCTATTATTTTAACTGCTTCCAGTGACTTCAGATCTCGCATGACCTCTGAGCGCAATCAAGAGAAGGAGCGGTGGCATTAAAACAACCGGGTTGGGTTTCTCCACGTATGGAGGTCTAGATTCTATGACTGTTGCAAAATGACTGATCTGTGCATCAGTCGGTATTAACTGGACGGATACAAGTATCACAAACACGAATCAGAGGACATATTTTCCATAAATATGCACATGTGCGACAAAACTGGCGCATCCAAAACGTAAACCTGTGTGTTCCCCTCCAGCTCGGCTCTGGAAATGATCAGGCTCCTGTTCATGCCCAAGTCAAAAGACCGATGATGAGTGGGCTCAGAGGGAGACCAACAAACAGGTAATGCTTACAACAGCTGTCTGAATATTCCTGAGCATAAAGCTCCTACACCCTGCTGAGTGAGGTGTTTTTTTTTTCTAACCAGTGTGATAGAACGACAACCTAATTCCAGGTTCGCGCAAACACACACACAAGCATTGCACTTCTTTGTGCCCACATCAAGCCGGGATACCTTCCCTGCATCGCTCTGCTTATAGACGGACCCTAAAACGCTGCCCCAGAAACCTAATCCAACAAAACAGGCCATCGCTCATAAAGACGCCACATGAGTGATGTGAGCAGAGCGAGTTATAGTGACCCTGGGACACACAACTCTTCCCTTTTCCAAACACACAAATTCCACTGATTTCCACCGATTGTCGCCTCAGTTTCAGGGGGGAACGTTTAGAAAATGTTTTCAAATGCTAATTTTACACTTTGTGTAAAGTAGCATGTAAACGTCAAGCATTTAACATAGAGGAGCAGCAGCATTATTATATATATTTATATTAATAGTTTGCTGTTGCAAGCTGTTAAAATCTGTACATAAAATCTGTAGTAAATGCAATAAAAAAAAAGGATCAAAATGATACATTTATGAAAAATAACTAATTCCACCAATACAAAACTTCAATAAAACGACTGCTACCATGGTGTTTGGCAGTGGTGGGCAGGCTGACACTTACAATCATACCCCGCTGTGTATCAAGTCCTCTCAGCTCACCTAGTCGGAAGTCACAGAGGCTTCGTCCCACACACAATGAGATAAATATACTACTGCGCTCTTGCCTGCAGATTTTTCTCATAAAAAAACCCTTTGATAGTTTAGCCATCTGGCCGCAGCCAAAAAAAGTCCTCATAAAAGAGGCCCAAATAAGGTCAGGGGTCACTCCCTCCCTAGGTCAGGGGCCCTGGAAGGTTGTTATAGTGGACCTTACTAAAGTTGTCAGCTCAGATCCCCTTGACAAATTAAAGCACATTCTTCTCTTTTTAACAAGTATTCCATTACAGTCCGACTTCACAAAAGGAAATGTTGTTCATACTTAGTTTCTTGGTGTGTGTGTGTGTGTGTGTGTGTGTGTGTGTGTGGGGGGTATGAACTGACTCTAGTGGTGTTGGATGGCAGATAAATGCATTATATCAAAAATGTCTTTTAATACACAAGATGACTTTTTTGTTAATATTTGATTTTCACTATGCATTGATGTATCGCTTTGGCTCGTCTCTTATCAATGGAAAACCATTATCCATACGCCGATGGGCAAACAGGCTTTACTCAACACATTGTACATTAAAGGTGCAATGACAGCCTGTCATTAACCCTGACCTGTCTGTGTCTCCGTCCAAACGTCCAGGGGATGAAAGGCTCGGGGTCGGACTTATCACACAGACACATTCAGCTGGCTGCTGTCTGTGTCAGCGTTGAATCTGCCTGCTAACACAATACAGACACTGTGAATGCCACAACTTTATACATATACATATACATATACATATACATATACATACATACATACATACATACATACATACATACATACATACATACATACATACATACATACATACACATATATATATAAGCAAACATAGGTGCGTTTATGAAGACAACCCATAGCTTATTCTTCCAAGACATATCACAAATGATAAAGGACAAAGGGGTTGAGCCATGTTACATCTGTTTTTATACCTTTTGACTTTCACACGCATGAGAATGTGTTTGGTTCCAGCCCACATGCATTCAAAACCCCATCTGAAACAGTCAAACAAATGCAAAGCATATGACAGCCCCTATGCGACTGTTGGACTAAGGACTGGACAAAGACGATGTTTTCCACCACACAGCTGCTCCGATGGAAATTTGTCTTGGCGCTCATTGTCTTAAAGCTCCTGCTCCATGGTCCAGTCGCTTCCTAAGAAAGGTGCTGCTGGATGATCCATGGCCACAAGTGTCCAGTTTCAGGGGGAATGGTTGGTGATGAGCTCCATTAAGCACCGCTGAAGACGTGGACCTGTCTAAAGAAATCAATATCACTCGAGCTACAGGTGGTGAGACAATACAGAAGGAGATTATGGTACATTAATGATCATCATTAGGCATAAGAATGGGATTTCAGAGGGCGGTGGGGGGTGGGGGGGGTGGATTCCATGCATACTTGAATGCAACATCTCCAGTTTCTTATAATCAGCAAAAACCATGAAGGGTGAAAACAAACAAACACTGTTTTTTTCCTCCTGCAACTTTTGCCTGAGGGACCCAGGATGAGGAAGAGGCTCCTCGCAGGACACCGTTATTAAGCCTGGTTCAATGTCCGCTTCTCTGTTCACAGCTCCCTTTTCATTTTCAGTCCATGTCTTTCATATAGAACCATTAAACACAAGTGATGGATGCAATCAGAGTTTGGTGGTGATTTTCAAAAGCTTTTATTTGTTGGAAATTGAAATGCAAGTTTGCAGGGAGACGGCCATAAACAGCATTGGGACGTATGCGAGTACAAGAGTACGACTCAAAAACTAGTTTTGAGGTACGTGCGGTTCACTTGAAATTGTCCTATTTCTTTGACTCTATATTTCAAATCCACTACATTTTCAAAAGAAAATTGTATGTTTTACCACCACATGTAGCTGTAGTTAATGTAGATAAAGCAGATCATTAAAATATATTTCAATCAATAGTATAATCACTACCTCAGCTCTGGTTCATTTATTATATTTCTCAAAGGTATTGTGCTTTAAATATGAAGGCAGGACTTTAACTCGCAGTCCTGTTTTTATACAGTGTGGTAATAACACTTTTCCCTGAGCGAGGCATCTGAACACATCCGCCTGCGTGGCCTTTCCCACTGTGCACGCAGCATTAAATGCTTTTGTGAGCACCTGTTTTTGCTGTTTCTGATGCACATCTCCCGTGTTTGCTGAGCGGTGGGAGGACGTGACATGCCTTCAGTGCCCATAACACAGCTTGCATTCCATGTGTTGAGCAGCGACGGTATCCTCTTTTGAAAAGGAATGCACCATGGTGGAATAATTGCCCTTACTCCTCTCTGGCCACTTAGTTAAAAGGGATTCAGATGGTTTGGGATCTCTCTCTCTCTCTCTGCCACCCCTCCTCCCATGGGGCAGGCAGAGGAGGACAGCACGAGGGGGATGGGTGTATTTGACTTGGGAGAGCTGATTTTGGAAGGGGGTGAGAGCATTTACATAAAAGGCCAACGTAAGTTTTGTGCCTCCATTTGTCACCTGCAGTGTTGCTGTGTGTGCTGTGTGTGGTGCCGTGCAACAATCCCAACGTCTGCAGCTGTCAATAACGTTTCCAGAAGAAAGTGACCTGCACAGCGGACGTGGATATTGGATTATAGTGGTGTTTCAGAAGTCACATGATCCTCTTGGATCACGTAACGACTCGGCTTCTCGTCACTTCTTGTTGGCAGCCCTGTCTGGGAGGTCCCGGTCGAAAGCTGTGGCGGGACGAGTGATCGCATGCGACTGTGGCTTATCTGAACCTACACCTGGATGTTCTCTCGCTTAACACACACTCACAAACACACTGCATTTGTTTAGTGAATCATGGGCCAGCAAGCTGGACAGGTTTCAGAGTTTTGGTCCTGTGCAGCAACGATCATTTGAGAAATGAGTTTTGGAAGCTTATTGCTGAGTTATGAGTTTTTCAATATAATAAGAATCACATTAAAGAACAAGGGTTACTTCTTTCAGGGTACCGAGTTTGATAAAGCTCAGAAAAACTGTATTTGTGAAACACAAATATGAATCAAACACACCCTGCTGAGCTAAACTCACCGACGAAGTTTGTTAATTAACTTTCAGATTGTTGCACTTACCCACAGCAGCTGAGGTCAAAGGTTAATTGAATTCATTCATTGATATTGAAAAGGCTGCAGTGATGTGTGCCCTCTATCTCGTTTACACTGATCACCTGTTTCAAACCGGCTCTGTGATACAACATGCTCCTGTGATTTTTCTCAGCCCCACTGAGTCAGTCTTATGTTTGCAACCCCTGCCCCCAACATTGGGCTAATTAAAACAATTTCAAGGACAAAGGAGGGGAGCCTATTGTATCACACAACCAGCAGTGCAACGGATATGGTGCCAGAGGGGCACAGTTGTCAAGGATTAGCGCTCCTTCGCCGTGCAGATGGATATTATCAGCCTCCTACCACCGGCGATGAGGGTCTGAACGGGACAACTGACCTAACATGATCTTTTAGTGGAGAATTAATGTCAATAACGAGAAAATAACATAAATCTGTATATGAGATTTATGTGACACCAAATTGGTAGTAGTTTGACAAGTTAAACTTATTTTAGGGGAGGAAGGAAAAAAAAAACTTCCAACACTTCAGATCTCTCTTCCACATTCCTGAGCCGTGCAGGACACACCCCTTTCCCAAAACAGAGAGATCTGCTGGTGACAAATCTTCAAACCGACTTCCTCTCCTTCCTTTCAACTCGGCGCGCTGCTCAGTGAACTGGATTACCTCTGTCCTGACTCACATCCTCCGTGCCATAACATTTATGCAGCCTATTCAGAGCCTAACTGGTGAATCACATCACCGGCACCGTCTCACCTCATTATATCCTGACTAAGCATCTGAATATTAGTCTGGGATTCTGCCATGTCAGAAACTATGGCCGTATGTAACTCTCCACACATGTGAAAATGTCATTTATTGTGCTATTTTTCTTTTATGTTTGCAAATGGAACTGGGTAAGAATCTCCCAAACCGAGGTGTTGACAGTGAACGTCTCATCCAGTGCTTTTAAGGCATTGCTGTTATCACCGTGACCAGGCCATACTTATCTCTCAGGAGGAACTGTATGTGAGCAGAAACAATAGGACTGATTGAGTGCATTCCCCAAAAGGTGTTAGGTTACACAGGCCTGGTCTGTTTAATAGACGATATCTGTCTGAGGGGGCTTTGTCACGTGATCTTTATCAGACAGCTTTTAGAGAAATGGTTCGTCATTCATAACCCGACATAAGGTTGTGATAACAGGAAGTAGCCGTGTGATGTGGGTCAACCCTAAACAACGGTGGTGTCAGGGAATAGTTTTATTAGAAATAATTTATAACAATAATAAAAAAAAATCTGCAACTAATCATTCATCAACGTAATGCATCAGATTTTACAACTTGTAAAATCCAACCACGGGAAAAACTATTTTATTGGCATTTCAATGCAACAAATCTCATTCATAAGATTGTACATTCATACAAAAGACCACATACCCCCTACTTGATTTTTTTAAAGCCACAATAATGCAATTAGCCTAACAAAGAGAATGGTAATCCACGGGCTGGTATGAGTGCATGGGTGGGGTGCATCTGTAATGACCTAAGAATGACTCTGAGAATGCTTCTGAGGAATCTTCACACCAATAAGCTCCAGGAGAGCCAGACTCAAACACACACACACACACACACACACACACACACACACACACACACATTCATAGAGTGCTAATCTATGGGTGATGCAATTCAAATAGAAAACTTTTTTTTTTTGCATTGACTAATCAAAGGCTGACTTCCTGTTTTGTTGGAGGGTTGATGTGTCAATGTTTTAAATTAAAAATCTCGGCCCATTCATGAAAGTATGATCAAACTGCAGACACAATGTGTATTTACAGATACCAGGAACAGTATGAGTCATTATCAGACCACCAGTGGCTTCATAGCTGCATGGGGGTTGAATCGCAAATGCTAATAAAGCAGATGTCCACAGTCCTCAACACATTCCAGGCAGCCTATAAAAACAAAGCGGCTTTCTTCCTCAAGGAGCAGAGCCCCATCCCTGACTGTCTCCGACCATCACGACGCTTCATATAAACATTTAGTGCCATAACCCGATGATCCCGGTGAAGCTCGCCGACTCCCTGCCCCTGCCTCTGAAACAACCACTGCAATCTGATCCCTTCAGATGATGGCTCCTCTCTTTTTGGGAACACTCTCTGTGTGTTTGGCCAAGGTGTGGGTCCTTGTCTAAAAAAAACTTTCCATGACACTGGAAGTTTCGGGCTGGGTCTCTGTGTGTTTCTGCCGTCCACTGTGCCCGAGCCCTGCTGAATTCATCAGCCTTTGTTTTCCCTGCACAGGCATTTATTATGTCACTGCAAACATAAGCTTTGTCCTCAGATGAAGGATCGGCCAGGGTTCGTGCCCTTAAGAGGTCAAACAAACAGCAAATATGGACAGGCTATGACTAAGGTCTTTGGGGTTGCGTTGACGTTATGGCAGCAGTAAGAAAATATCATCTGAGGCAAAAAGGGCAACATTTCCCTGGTAATGTAAGCACTTGGTAAAACACAACATATCCCCCATCTTCTCTCTCCACAGCATGTCAACATGAAAACAAGGACATTTCCACTGAGCACCACAGGATACTGAATCATCACCAGTAACCCAATTGATGTAATGGCAACACACGCTCACAATATCTCAAATCACTCACATGAACCTAAACCACAGCAGACGTGTAAAATGAAATCATATTTGATCATGTTCATAAGAAATAAATTATTTAAAAAAAAAATACGAGAATCAGATTTAGTTCCTGAACAAATGCATATTGTCAACAGTCCTGCCTGCTTCAAACCTAAGATTTGAATGTTTTTTCTTTCTCCAGGCTTCATTGGAATGAATTTGCCAGCAGCAGTATTTGTGCACATTAAAAGCTCTGAAAGCAGGCAATGTAAACAATGAACTAAGCACGCACACACACAGACACACACAACAATGGCTCGTATGTGTCAAGATCAGATTTCCATTATGTTTGTTTTCTTAGGATAAGGCATGTGTGAACAAAGAAAATACTTCTTCTCATAGCCATCTGTTGAAACCAGTGGAATTTCCTAAATTGTAAATAGTTTAGTTATACACTAAGTTTAAATTGTCACAATAATCTCAACCTCACACTCACAATATCTTAGTATTTATAGTAAAATAATTAAAGTCTGACTCCCAAGCATCCCATTCTTTCATAGCTTAAATTTAATTTATATATAATTATATACTGAAGAGATGGTCTGATCACTCTATAAATACAGGGTTGCAATGTCAACAAATGCCCAGCCACACAAAAACGACCATGCTGCTCTACAAACTATGAGAAAGCGGACAGAGGAAACACAAAGCAACATGCTGACGTGTGAGAATGATCCGAGGTCGTCACCAAACCGAGCATAAAAAAAACAAATCCTGTATCTGCGCACAGCTAAACCTGATGGCACTAAGACTAACACAACACTTCACATCCAAGTTGTGTTCCCAGCACAACTTGCATCCCACAAAATATGGAATAAAAGACAACAATTGAGGGATTGTTCTCGCTTCAATGCATGGCACCGTGTGCACGGTCAAAACCAGCAAACATTCATTTGTTTAGGGTTAGTGGCACAGAAACAGGACAGGAAAACAATAGCTAAATGTCTTTGTTACCCGCTCACAAAAGCTGATAGCTGGTTATTTGCATTCACGAGATCACACTCAGCGCTCACTGCTAAATGGTGAAACCCACATCGTTATAAAGGACATTGTTATTAAAGGCTCGGGCTCTGTGTTGGAGAGCAGGCGATACTGTAGCATTTCTATTGTCCATTATAAAGCACATTAATGGGCTTTGGTGTCGTCACCCCAGCAATGACTGCTGGCTCAAATGATTCTTACTTATCTGCCCCCTGAGGACCAGATTTAAAGTCTTCAAAGAAGAACCAATAAGAGTGGCTGTCAGTCTTATACTTCCTGAAAGATAGACAGAAACATGATATAAATAAATAACTTCTAAAATGTGTCTCTGCTTTCCGACATGTAAAATGAATGTGTCCATACATTTTATGAAAGAAACCATTTCAAAACAGACAACATAATCAAAAAAAAAACATAATCTGCTCTGAGGTTATGCTATTGATCCTCCTCTGAGACACATTATCCTAATAATGTCTTAGCAAATAATCACTTTGCTTTCAGAAAAGCAAACGAGGGTGTCTATTTGTTGCTTGTTCTTATATCTCACAGGCAAAAAGAAAACAAAAAAACAGCCGAACCGAACAAAGCCGAGATAAAAGCCTCCAGTTAAACAAGGAATCAAAACTCACTTAAGATGTCAATAGTGTCACGGCGGGAAAAAAAAAAGACGCCTGCATTGGCAAACAAATCCATATCAATACTTTACCAATCAGTTAATTTCATTAGGGCTTTCAGTGCCATTTACTCTTGGGATAGCAAATTGTGTGCAAACAAAGCAAAGGTCAAAAATGTATTGTTGAAGCGAGTGACAGATTGCATCTGTGGGAGCGCAGTTTGCACTCAGTGGCTGTCTGGGCGATTTATAACCACCTCTGATGAGAGAAATTAACTGCAATACTAAATTCACTTAAGGCCTTTTGACATTTTCACACCATTCAAACTACCATCCCTCTCTCTCTCTCTCTTTTTATAACTAATGGTCCTGTGTTATCTAGTTCTGGTTGTTGTCCCTCTGTCACCTGGTGCTCTCTGGATCTGTTTATGTCCAGAAGGAATGCATCACAACTTACGATTCCTTTAAGCAGCTGTGAGTGGAAATTGCTTTTTGGGGAGACATTTATGACCCCATTCAAAGGCTGACATCTCAAACACAGGAAGGAAGGAACTGAGAGGTGCCATACAGTATCAAGAGATCGGTTTAAACCTCCAAACATTAAAAGAAGCTGAGAGAATAAAAGTTGAAACACAGCAAAATTATTAAAAAAAACAAGTCTGATTACTTTTAATAAGTAAATCTATATAAAAATGTTTGAAATTAAGTGTGACCTATCATTTGTTTATTATTCCTCTCAAAACCCATTTGCATCAAATAAATAGACTTGAGCATGATGACACCTTCTTACATTAGATAAGAGTGTAGCCCATAGAAAAAGCCCTCAGCTCAGCCCTGATGTCACATATGGACCAGGAAAGAGGAAAGAAATGGGCTCTTCTCCTCAAGAGTGCTCAGGATTAGGGCCTGTGAGTCTGTTAGATAATAGATCAAAGAGATAGAGCAGGGAGAACTTGCTTTTCCCACACGACATGCATCTTCATATGAAGGAATTTCTGGAGCTTTTCTGCATTTGCACCTGGAGAACTCCGGCAAAGACAAACGGGTCGCCGGTGACACCACTGATCACTGGTGTGATAATAAAACAAAAATGAAAGCATAACTTATCCCAATCAGAGAATATGTCATAAGTCAGAAGAGAAAATGTGGTATTTCCGTTATACACAATATTACACACATAAGAAACCGATTTTAGAGTTCAACTTTTCAAGACACAAACAAACTGGCGTGGGACTCTAGCGGAGGCGGAGAGTTGTTCATCACACAACTTGATGTGAGTTTGTGGCCATGCTGAGGCACAAAATGCAGGAGTCTGCATCAGGAGAGCCATTAGTAAAATCAATGGTCAACTGTTCACAGGAGACTCTCATTCAGCTGCAGCCTTCACTCTCTGCAAATACTAAGTGCTGAAGTCTGACTGTCAAATGGCCAGAATAATGGATATCCACAAGCAAAACAGGCACTTTATTGAAAAATCTATTGGGAGACCAACTTGGCTTTTAGAAAATAAGACCTTGATGTTCAACTGACTATGTCACTTATTGAGAATGAGGACTTGAAAATTATTACTTCTAAGTAAGAAAGCAAAAGAAAAACTAAGAGAGAAAAAAACGCAATATTTGTAGTATAAAGATAAGTACAAGTCAACTTCTACTCATATCACTCTGCTGCCACCTTATGGACAAACTGTGAAAGAGAAAGCTATGGCACAATGAGGGTTTCATTTCAAGTTGTGTCCATTTGTTTTGGACTTTATACTTTTTTGCACATTAAAAATATTTTAATCAAGATGTTTTAAAACAAACATTGTTTGACTTCTGATCCATGCAAACGTGGCACCTGACAATGGAGAGTATGAAACTGCAGATACGTCCCAATGATTAATTTTCATATTCAAACGTTTTTCAATGCTGAACATGACGACAACCTAAACTTAACCACTGTGCTAAGACAACAATTCATTATTCTAAAATATGAGAAGTAGAACAATTACACCTCAAAACCAAACAGCATTGTGATGTCAGTGGTGAATAATTCATATGGTAGAAACAGCGGATTGTTTCGGGTTAACACAAATGTAACCTTGAGGTTTCAAAGCTCTTACTGGCAAAGAAATAGCTTATGATGCAGTTAAAATCTTTTCATTTGCAGTACCACACAACACACACACCCCTCATTGTGGGATGCCGTCCAGTGTGTGTGAATCTGAGTACAGTGTGTGAGGAGGAAGCTGCGGTGTTGCAGTCTGCTGTGGCTGAGTGGACAAAATGAGTGGAACGCCGTGGATGACCACGTTTTGGCCGCCTATGCCGATGTTTGGCACCAATAAAGCGGCTTCCTCGGTGGGTAAGGCACTCTCCTCAACTGTTAGCGTCCCTCCTGGCTTTGACACATCCTCAGGGGGAACACACACCATGTCGGGTGGTGTTGCCGTGCTCACCATGGCGGTATTCCCCTCTGTCACCACTGTGACCTCTGTGCCGCCCTGCTGGATCAGGGCGTTGAGGCCCTCCAGTTCTGAGCAGGTGGTGATGAAGGTCTGTGTGCTGCTGCTGGAGTCCTGCGTGGTCATGGCCGTCTGCAGCAGGGCCTGGTTGAAAGCATTGTTTGTATGTTCAGGGCCGAGCTGTGTCAGGAGAACCGTTTGGGATTCAAGTGCAGCTTCTGCAGTCGGAGACGACCTGAGTGGCTGCATAGGAGTGAGAAGGCTGACCTGCTGAATCATGGAGTTAACAACCATGTCTTGGTTTTCTGGGCTCAGCAGAACCATGTTGGTCTTACTCTGACTATCTCCTGGGATTAAGGGGTTCTCTTGGCTGAGTGGGTGAGATACAATGATTTTGAGCTGTGCGTTGTTGTAAGGAGCCATTGAGTCAGACTGAGTAGGAACATCGAGGTGGGTGTCTCTCTGTGACACTGCGACAGGAACCAAGTCGACTGTGTCAACACAGGCAGGGAGCTGGAGCTGCAAAACACCCTGAGCATCTCTGTGTTGCTTTTTGTGGCTGCGCAGCGAGTCCTCCCTGACAAAAGAAGCATCGCATGAGTCACAGCAAAAGCCCCGTGCCGCGTCCAGTTTGGCTCGGTATCTGGAGCTGACGGGTTTCGGCGATTCACCTCCTCCACTTTTCCCTGCACCTCTACCTCCTTTTCCACTGCCGCCTTTCTCAGGTTTATCTGAGTGGCATTTCTTTATGTGAATGACAAGGTTGCCGCGCTGTTTGGAGGCAAAGTTGCAGAAGTCACATTTAAAGGGCCGCTCCTCTGAGTGGATCCTCTCGTGGACTTTGAGCGCCCCCTTGCTGGAGCAGGAGTACGTGCACTTGGAACACTGGATGGGCTGAATGGGTTGGTGTTCCCGCGTGTGCTGCCGCAGAGCAGTCTTGTTGGAGCACTTGAAATCACAGTGCACACAGTGGTAGGCGTTCTCAGTGGCGTGTTTGATCTGAATGTGAGATTTCAGGTTGCCTTTCATGGCACAGCGGTACTCACAGAAGTCACATTTGTAGGGCTTTTCGCCAGAGTGAATCCGGACGTGTCTCTTCAAGTCTGAGTTGATTTTGAACTTTGCATCACACTGTTGGCACTGGAATGGTGAATCCCCTTGCAAAAATAAAAACAAAAAATATATACATATTGTAAAAAATAACTACAGGAGGCAGTGACCTGGGTCCAAGCAGCTTGTGAGCAGCTGGATACCACATGCATGAATTGCTAGATTGTTGGCAAGGAGAGCTTCCCATGCAGGGATTCAAACACTGGAATCTCCAGAGAAGGTGACTGCACCACTAGGGAGACATGGTTTCCACACACCTTCTTACATCTCGAGGCAGTGATGTTTTGTGGGAGAAACATGAGTATTTTTAAAAAAATGTTTTAACTCAAAACACCAACAGTCAGGTTGATGATAAAATGCCCATCACTTCACTGGGGAAGGGTTTATTCCAACTATTTTGGTGGAGACTGATTCCACATTTGGAAAATGTTGTCTATTCAGAAAGACGACAAATGTGACTGCTGATTCGTTTTAGAAATTTCGCTCCAACATTATAGATAAACAATTTAAGCAGAAAAGATGACGGAAAGAACATTGTGGACAAAAACAACAACAAACTTCAGCGGAGAGAACTACTTCTCGAACCCCTAAAGACAAAATGATTATCTACCCAACAGCAGCTGCTGAGAATTAGGATATTCGATATTAGGACACTTCCTACCAGTGTGGGAGCGGAGGTGCACGGTGAGCTGGCTGGAGTTGCGGCTGGCGTAAGGACAGATCTGGCACTTGAAGGGCCTTTCATCATAGTGGATGCGCAGGTGCTTCTTCAAACTGCTGCTGTCTGCTGCTGCGTAGGGACAGTGTTTACACTTGTGTGGCTTCTCGCCTGTGTGCAAGCGGCTGTGCATGTTGAGCTTGTCCCTCCGGCTGAAACGCTTGTGGCACAGCTCACACTCAAACGGCTTCTCACCTGGACGATGGACAGTGAGAACAGCATGTGACAATATCTAGCATCAGAGCATGACACATGCAGGGTTAGGCTTCGGTGACATACCTGTGTGCGTTTTGAGATGCCGCTCCATGTCTTTTTGGCCATACTGAGTTTTAAAAGTGCAACCTGTGGATCAAGAGAAATTGAGCGTTGACAAGATGTGCAAAGACTGTGTGCTCATGACCTTTGACCAGCAGGAAGTACATTTTCTCTCTGCTTGGCACCTGAAAAGCAGGAATGTGTTAGAGCCATAAATGGCGAGAGGCACGACCTGAGAAACAGCAGCTGTGTCTCTTTGAAGTGAGGGTCGGTTTTAATTTTCTGGAGGGTGTTTTCTGTGCTTTGGTCAGGATCTTTTTGACACCTCTCATCACACAGGTCTGGTAGGCTTCCTCAAAAACAAACCCGGTGCTCGAATCTGAGGAGGACGAGAGCACAGCAGATTTTCAATGCATTTCATAACATGCAGACTGGGAATGTAGGCCTATGTGTTTGCGTGCATGATACTACATCATGCACGAGAAAACCAGGCGCAATATTTTACCGGTGAGAGCAGATGATGGGTCAGAGGTCGGCAGGGAGCATCCATTTTGCTTGTGGGCAATGAAGACCTCAAAGTTATTGTACTGCTGCTTGCAGAAGCCACAGATGTGGATGTCTGGACTCACCTCCACCACAACAGAGTGTCCTGCAGAGTCTTCAGCAGACACACAACACAAAGCAGGGACACATTATTATGTCAACGTGAAGCTGACAAGACAGCTGCAACCTTACAAATGTCACACAGGGGATGATGGGTTGTGCCAAAAACCGTTTACCAATTGTTTTCATTTACCTTCCGTGTCGTACGCTGCCATTGTCGCGCTGGTTTTGCTGGAATTTAGCTCATTTTCCGGCTCCTAGGAAGCTCAGACGCGTCCAGTCGCCGTTAGACGCCACATGGAGTCAGAGGAGACGCTACATGGGTCAAAAAAACCGAGAAATACACAGCTGTGTGTGTCAATGGCAACAAACTGTCTACTTCCCATACAACACCGACACATTTCGACCTTGCGACAGTCTACGTAGGGTTTACGGCAGCAGGGTAACGCGTTGCGTTTACAACAGTAGGAAAAGTCTAAATCATGTCGTGACAAAAATCCCTCCCCTCGGTTTTATTTAATTAATCGAGATTTGTCAAAATGATTATGCATAATCAAACATTTTAAGTGGCATGCTATACTAAAGAGTACTTCTTAATTTTCAGCCACTTTGTCAAAACACCACTATCAGGACTACGCTCATCTATATACACCACTACATATTAGCTGCATTACTCAAAATAACACGTTGACACGGACGTATTTTTTCTTTGGGGGGTCAGGGAACAGGTCCCCAGCACTTTTTCAAAGCGCCGTTTTGGCCCCTGCAGTTTTTACCGTCCAAAAACAATGATGCTGTCTCAATAATTTCCCATAACATACCCCGTTGCTGCCACCTACCGTACAGGAAGGCGTATTGAATGAGGCTCTGTTTGTTTGGATCTGAATTGAAGGGGTGTTCTCTTCACGTTGAAAATTTGTTTGTGCCTTTCAGAACAGTGACAGCTACAACCACTCCAAAGGCCGCTCCTCCATCCTGAAGGTAAGATCTCTACTGTATGCAAGAGCCTAGAATTAACACACACACACACACACACACACACATGCACACCACATACCAGGTTTCTAGCAAGGGCAATGTACAGGCCTAACAGGGTGAGTGAATGAGAAAGGCTCCTCTTCTTTATATGCCAGAGTGGTGGTGCTGGTGTGAATAAGCCATGAAAGTGAGTGACACACAGCTCCATGTTCACTGGCAGGTCCTTAACTGCCTGATTGCCACTGCGAAGCTCAGGAATTTCCTTATGCCGACTTTCCTGCATGGCAAAGGCACAGGACTGATCCCTTCTCTGCTGAACCAGCAAATCCTCCAGAGGCGAGCATGATGCACACACACACACACACACACACACGCACACGCACACGCACACACACACACACACACACACACACACACACACACACACACACACGCAGAGGTGTGTCTCGGTGACTTGAGGACATTACACCGATTCATATTTATTTTCTAGAGACCCACTCTAACTTTATCATTCCTAATCCTAATCTAAGATTAAGGAGGACAAGTACCCATAATGTCACTGTGTCTACACCTTATGGTCCTTACAACAGCCCCCCTTGTGGCCTGCATGGCTACATGATACCTCCTTCATTTTGTGTCTTTTGGGACTGTCCCAAAAGACACAGGAGGGAGATAATGAAATACATAATTGCATCTGACCGGGAGCGCGCAACTCAAATGCACATAAATCCCCCGCAAAGTCAGTGCAGTTAAATGTACGTCAAAAGGCCAAATTTGCATGAGACACATAAATGACTCCGATATGTGGTGATTAAAAAAAGACTTGGCCACTTTTATTATTGGGCCTCATTTGTGAGAAAACACTGGCCCAACAGCAATGTATACCATAATCCATTAATTAATTAACATCATTTGCTCTCTAAAAAAACGTGTATGTATTTGTGTGACTTATTTTTACCCAGCCAACAAGCCAAAGCCCTTAGAAAGTGATAAATCTTTACATTCGGCAAACTGCAGCCAGTAAAAGTCAGACACTTTTGACCCGTTTGAAATGATTCAAACGATTAGTTGATTGTTGTGGTGTTGCTAATTGATTTTCCTAATCAGCCGACCGTATTTACAGCAACACCAATCTCAGCTGGTTAAGAGCTCCACCTCCCCTCCTATCCATTTAAAACAATAAACACCTTTTCTCAGTTGTTGTAACCGGAAGCAAAGTATAATATAGACATCCAGCAGTGCCAGGTCCAATTTGTAGATGTGCCCCTCACCCATTCATTGGGACACCAGAGTATTCAGTGAGTGATGTAATGTCCCTCTTTTCCCCAGTGAGACAAGGGCAACAATAGAGGGGGGGGGGGCTGTGTCACATAATGCCCCCCCACCGAGGCACGCCAGCTGCTTACAGTTGCTTAATGGCTACGAGCTGTCACAAGGCATCACAGCCCGCTGCCACACAGGAGAGGCAGATGCTTTAATTGCACAATGACTTGTAGGTTGTCAACAGCAATTATACCAGGCCTCCACCTGAGGGCAGCCAAACAACACTGTCTGGTCACCTCACCGGCAAGACCCGAGCTCCAGAGTCTGGCTGCTGCACACAAACCGGGCCCCAGAGTTCTGCTTGGGTGCAGACAGCAGACGCAGGCGGAGTCCAAGTCTCTTTTTAGCTTCGCGCTTTGGCTGTGTGCTGCGAATATCTGGGCAGGATTCACAGGCAGCAGGCTCAGAACCCCAAAATCATATTTAGATGTAAAATATTTATCCAGCTTTGTCACCTTAGGGCCCACGGCTCTCCGTGCTGCAGCAGGTCGTGGTGTGCAGAGTTTGAGTAATTTTGCTCATTATTAATTCATGTAACCCCCCCCCCCTCTCTTTGTGATTCAGGGGAGGCTCATTCGCCGCTGCAAGGCCTCCGATTATTATCATTACGGGGAAGCAAATAAAATGGTGAGTTCAAAGCATGAAGCCGCACACGTTTGTATCTTTACGGCTTGTCACGTATACGGCTCTGGGAAAATACTGTGTAATGTGCTAAGGTTTGTGGTACGGTTTTATAGGCACGGCAGAAATTCTGATCAAGCGACTGAGCGAGCGAACACACGCGCAGTGACCTCCTGTTTGTGCCATGTCAGGTTTAATGGGTAAAAGATGTCCCAAGTCCCGTGTTTGTTTTGAGCCATAAGACAAATTATACACACATGTATGAATTCCTTTAGTCAACAGCTGCCATCGCAGCATCAGATAAAACTGAGCCAAAGTCTGGGAACCATCAGATGCCTCCAACACTCCCACTTTATCATCTAAAAAGACACTGTGCACTAGTGCACGCACGCACACACACGCGCACAGACACACAGAGAGAGAGAGAGAGACATGCACAAGCAAGCAAGTGCAGCCGTGCCACACATAAAAGGCACACATGCTCACACGCAAATCAGCGCTCTGCTCTTTGTATCTGCCAACTGATGCAGATGATAGGGCTGCAGATGAGTGCAGGCTAACCAGAGACTAGAGAATACATGTGGCTTCGCAGACAATAGCAGGCCTTAGGAGGAGAGTATTCAACCCCGAGGAACACGCTGGGATGGAGATGAAGACAGAATTGCAGCCTTTTTTTTTGTAGCACACAAAAATTGTACATGTTGTTACATTTTGAGTTGTTTTTTTTGCTGATTTAGATGTTTGAATGTTCATTAATGTGGCCATGGTGACAGGTATGTAAATGGTGGAGTCTCCCTTTCTCGTGGGCGTCGTGTGTTTTGCTGGTGTGTCAGCAGGGGGTGTCGGTCTGAGAGAGAGAGAGGGAGAGAGAGAGAGAGAGAGAGAGAGAGAGAGAACCTGTGCTGTTTTCAAGCAGCGTACAAGGCCGTGCTCCAGTTTGTTGGAGGTGACATTTTGGAACCAGTGGGTCAGCAGAATAGAGAAGCAACAGAGATGCATCAAACCCCAGATTTCTGATCGCACAACAGTTGTGCGTAATTTATTGTGGCTCTTTTTCTTATTAGTGAGGCCTAATTATCGGTGCTGGGAAACTCACCACTACCACCGTTGCACAAGCAGGTTTCAGGTGTCGCCTCCGTCATCCCAAGTGGAGCATAGCAGGAAACCAGGCCACGGACTGAATATTTTGGGTTCAGACAGATGTACAGAGCTAAATCTAAACAAAAAGATGCCGCACACGCGCGTGTGTGTGTGTTCACGTGCACATGTGATGTGCGAACGTGCGCTCACACGCAGGCACTTTTTTTCCCCTTTCCTGTGTGAAGTTGTCAATGATGTCATGATGGAGGAGGGAATCTTGATAGTTAGACAGATAACAATGAGGCCGGCTTATTCATGACATACACACACACACACACACACACACACTCACCTACAGACACACACACACACACATGTGGCATCATCATCGTCACAGAGGGAGCAAGGCTCATAATTGGACAGAGGTGTCTGTAGATAATGAAGCCAGACCTCACACCTGCCAAACCTTGGGGATTTCACTTGACTGGCCACTTAAATCTTCCTCACTCTGCGGGTCTGGAGGGCAAGAGAGTGAGTAAGGAACTAATGGAAAAAAAGCACATGCTACAGGGAGGATCCCTGTCAGCATGAGTGTAGTGTGGACCCCCCCACCCCTCAATCCTACCCCAGCTAACTCAGCCCCCACAGCTCCTTCCGTACAGCACCCACCTCACTTCACTTCACTGTAAATCCTCTGGTGTCAAGGATTTCAGACGGAAATGGGGAAATGCTGCACCAGCTATTTTGTTTCAAACTCTCAAAACACTCGCTTCTCCCAGGTTGTCTTTGGTGACAGCGTTGTGTGCGGGAAGCGCATTGTGCCGGCTTTTAGTGGGGTGTCATTCGAGGTGCTGAAAGGGAAATCAGATAGACACTTCAACGGTGGGTGGGTGGGTGGGTGGGGGGGGCTGGGGAGCGCTTCTCTATAGAAAGTTTACCTGACAGTCATCAGGGAAGGCGTGACACCGAATCAGTGGCGGCAAAAAGCTACACCAATTAGGCACCAGGTTTACTCTGGGAAAACCTCCACTATTTATGTGAAACAAAATGGAATTTCACTCTGTCTTCTTTTTTTAACCCCACAATTGAAGCCTGGAAATCACTGTCGTTCAGGATACAAATAAATGTAAACATTCTATTCTATTCTATTCTATTCTATTCTATTCTATTCTATTCTATTCTATTCTATTCTATTCTATTCTATTCTATAGAAATAGAGACGGGCTTGTGGAGTAATTCTTCAGATACTGGAGAAAAGAGATGCTGCTGCTGCTGCTGATGATGCAGAGACAAGATGGAGATGTACGTGCACGTCTGTAAATGCCCCGGCAGCACTCGGGGTCACTCAGAGAAGTTGTTGGGTGTCGGAGAGTATGATGCACACAAGCTGACGGATTTCTAGCAGGATAATGACAGAACTGTGCAGCATCCAATCAGGTGCAAACACCAGACTGAAGGCTGAAATCATCCTCTTTGACTTGGGCTTTTGTGCAACATGAAAAGAGGCAGAAGACCCCAGGGCGGGGTGGTAATTTTAGATCCTTTCAGTGTAATTTTCCAATGTCCAGTCCAGGTGGGGAGGCGAATGAGCCCGGGTGGCTCGTATGGCCTGTGACACTCAGGAGGGAAACATGTTGCATCCTTACAGCAACAAAAAATAGCATCCACGGTGATGGAGAGTGTCACATGTCCACGCAGTGGTTTTGCTCTAAGTGCTGTGCACAGTGAGGTGATAGCTCACCTCATATCCTGCACGCCGATAGATTAGAGATAGACAAAAAGCTGCGTGAGCAGAGACGGGTTTGGGAAATGTGCTGTAACCGTAGACCGTGGATCGTCATCGTCCCATTTTTTTTTTCACCAGCTTCAGCTGCCTCGCGGAGACACTTTGAGTCGTCGGGCCGCGTTGGCCAACCTGGATCCTCTTTCCAAATTGCGGCGATAAGCGACGCCGAAATGTGCCTTGAAATGAAGTCGCGCGGAAACCAAAAGCTTATCAAGATGAACCTGTGCAATAATACAAGAATTATCCATCACCATCCATCATGTATTTGTTTGCAGGAAACAGATTACATGGATCTTAATTGAAATATTATTTTACCTTCATTTGAATTATTTATGGGGCTGCTGACTAGGTTCATACCTCAGAGAAAAACACGAACACATTATGTGATGCAAGAATGTGTGTGTGTGTGTGTGTGTGTGTTTCTCATATATAATTCAAAGTGTATAGTCAGAATCTGGTCTTATGCAGCTATATGAGGGATATCAAAGGGCCTGTCTTTGATACAATTTACTTGAGCCGCTGTGGCCAGAGCCGAGCTGTCCGTTGGTCCGCCGCTGCTAATGAGATGGGGGTAAAATTGAGAGTGGTGGGCAGGCTGTCATTCGCTAGGTGATGGTTTTAAGACTAAGCAGTGATACTTCATTAATTAACCTTCACATTCTATGTAGATCTGCTCATCAAGATGCAGTTAATTAAAGAAAGGTCATTCCAAGGGCTGCTGGGAAGCGGCATTATTACAATGGAGGGATGGCACTGCTTGGAGCGAGATAACACAGGAGAGGGGGCAGGGAGGAGGCGGTGGCCCAGTCACTAGTGAAATGGCAGAAGACTCGCTGCCTGTTTGTTCCTTTTCCTTTCTTATGCTCCCTGGTTTTACACAGAGGTTCCGTTGAAAAGCTCTAATGGAGAAAGTCTCAGTAAAATATTCATTGCACTCAATCGACAGCATCTATCTTTTAGCATCTCAGTATAGGTTTTCCGTGTCGTCCCTGCCAATCCGCTGGCTGAACGCCGCCGCCTCTGACCTTGCCCAGTGTTGGAGAAAACTGCCATCTTGAGTAAATAAAAGGCCCGGAACTCGGCGGTGGATATAAAATAGTTAAGTGAAATCCATTTCTGTGCGGTAACTTATTCATTTTGATTTCTGCCCATCTATCCATATATCTGTCTTTGTCCCTGCCGGCTTGTTTTGGAGAGTGGATCAAGCAGACGCTGTGTTTTGTTGTCTTTAAAATAAAATAAAAAAAAACAACAACACAGCGGCGTATAAAAATGTCGCTCTCAGGGTCGGAGCGGTGGGGAGGACGTCGTTTGGCGCGAGGCCTGCGTGCTGACATAAGGACACAGGCCGTTAGAGACAGCTCAGGATGAAATAACGCGTCTTCACAATCGCCTCTCGGCCAATCGCGCGCCAGCGATGAGAGTTACCGTTACAAACGACCTCCTCTAATGTTTTTTGCCAAGCTTTATTTTTTGATAATGGTGGCACCTCCTCTTGCGGTGCTGTCTTGCTCGGGACGGCGGCGACGGGCAGTTTTTCAAAAATGTTGCTCTGCTGCAAAATTGTAGCGAGACATCAGCGCCTCCCCCGCGTCCACTCAGTCCTCCTGCAGCCCCTCTCACAGTGTCTTTTTGCATCCAATGGCAGGTGGAGAGACAAACGAGAGACGGTGTGCAGGCGTGAACGTGCATTCAAGCGTGTGTGTGTGTGTGTGTATGTGTGTGTGTGTATCCCTCCCCCCCACCGCCGCGATACAGTAACTGCTGACCCTGGACACGGTGCCATTATGGCAGACGAGGCAGGCCTCCCCTGGCAGCGGCTGGGGCGGCTGGTTGCTAGGTGGAGAGACATTACCGCGGGCCTGTGTAATAATTTATCCTAAGAGCGCGGCGAGCCGTCATGTAGCCCCTGACAGAGAGCTGCAGTACTTTATCAGCCTGCCTGTAAATCAGCCATGTGTGGGTGCAGACGGCAACATTGTTTGATCTCTTTCAGACACTCTAATAATCTGCTCCCCTCTGATTGATACCTCCACACAACAAAGCACATTACGCCAGCAAACCACACCAGCCATCAGTGTGTGTGCGTCCGTGTGTGTGTGTGTGTGTGTGTGCACTAATGTGTGTGTGTGTCTTCCTGGTGGTCATCAGTATTGCCAGTGGCCTGGGGAGGGAGAGGGAGGGGATGAATGACTCCTCTGCAGAAACACAGGGTCATTTGGAGTCTCTAAACCAATGACAGGCTAACGGGCTCACAAAACGATCACTGGCTGAAGGGAGGCGGGGGTGAGGGGGCAAGAGAGAGAGAGAGAGAGAGAGAGAGAGAAAGAGGGGGGGCGAGGGAGAGGGGGAGGCAGCGCCACCAACCTCAACAGAAGATAAAGACCAGCTGAAGCAGTTCTTCTTCACATGAACGGCCGTGGTTTGGTTGTGTAAATGTGAATTTTGTTAGGCAGCTTTTGATGCGGACGTGTGCGTAAACGTCACACCTCATTCTCATACTCGCAACGTTTCATTGGTTCGTTCCCGTCATTCCATTTTGCACAAAGTACAACTGCCTCCTGTACGATTGTTTAAAAAAGAGTCGTTTGTTCTGTTTGTGGTTTCAGTACCTTCCCAGTATCTTTTGGGAAACGGGACAGATACAGGAAATGTAAGTAACTGGCTGAATGCATGTATCTTTTCTTCAAAACGCCGATATCTGTTTTCTTATTCCATTCATGGCCTTCTATCAAATCAAAGTGAAATGCATCCTTTCCAAATTGCCTTCCAACCTCTTGCTTGATATGGCTCATATACAAAGGGGAGCAATGTCCCGTCCAACAATACCCATACCATTTGTGCCGCTCAGCTTCAGAACGTCATTGGTTTGAATGTGACAGTAAAACATAACTCTGCCTTTCCACTGCCTTGTATTGGAACATGGCTTCCAATTATTCAGCTCCAAATTCAATAGCAATTTTCTGCTCAATGAAATAGTGGTTTCAATCTCGGGAGTAATGTCACTTTAGAGGGATTTTCAAAATGGCGTGTCTGTGAGTGAATAGATGGACACGGGGAGGATTCATTTTGCTTGAGGAAATGATACTTGTCCACTGAAGCTTGTCATTTATTGACGAAGCGAGTGCCTCCTCAGACGCCATGGAATCAACAGCGTGCGTATATGGTGGGCTTTTTTTCCTCGCTGCGGCCATGAAATCCTTATTAAGCATCATTTTTTAGCTTTTAGTCGGAATTTCGAAAAGAAGAAAAATGGCAGGCCGATGCGTAACCTTATCAATGTGTTTGGTCAGATGGAGCCTATTTTGCTTCGGCGCAGCATTAAAAGTAGCAGCGAACAATGAAAGAAAATGCAATTATAAGTGTGTTTGTGTGTAATGTATCAGTAGCCCATCCAGGGCCCCATAATGAATGCAATGCAACGTGCGCTCACTGAGCCGTGCGTATGCCCCGCTCAATGCATCTCTGAAAATAAACAGAGCAATGGAAATGGTTCTCATTAGTGTTGTTTTCATATTAAGTCCCTCAGACAAGGTTGACAAACCCAGCTCCCTGTGCCAGGCTCCTCTGGGACCATCGCTTCAATACAGCTAGGGCAAACAACACCAGCCGATACCGACACCATTACCACCTCCTATAGTTACTTATCCTGCCCTCCCTCCCTGTGGAGCGCTCTCTCCACACAGACCGCGGGGAAACGCATTAAGATCCTCCACGAGCACAGAGAAAGAGTCCCCGCTTTCATTTATCACTATTGCTATTGGCCCTAAAAGGGACAAATGTCTCGTCTCCATCCGCGCGCTATTAGAATAGGGGGGGAAAAAAATGTGAGCAGGAGGTTGTGTTGTGCTGCGGAGATGATGCACTGCGAGGCTGCTCGGCAGGAAGAGAACAGGTGTGCAGAGCTTCTGGCTTCCACCATGTGTTCCAGTTGTTTCATCCGCACCTGTCCCCCCCCACCACCCCCCCCCCCACTCCCCCCACTCCCACATCCGATGATCAAAACACTTTATTAACCATAAAGTCTTCTTGTTTGTACGCCGCACCATCATCTGTGCCTGGGAGCGCTCCTCTCAGCACTCACATATCATCCTGCAGTAATTCATTAACGCAGCAGAGGTCATGTTTACCGGGGGAAATACATCCTGCTTTGAAGAGGAAGCTCATTTTCTGCTTAGCAAATGGATGCAGGAAGATGCAACCATCATGTGCATCATGTGCATTCAATTCAGGAAATATTAGTGAAATCACCGGCAACATGATTGTTACTGTAGATACACCTGTTTGATTATTCAGTAATGTGTTTGACATGTTTTTACTTGAAAAATGACCAAATGACTAATCCATTACTTTACGTAATGGCTCTAATTACCACATATTCTCATAGTTCATCCTCATCACTGACCACCTGTGTAATCTGATTACAATTTGACACTGCACTGTTTAGATGGGTTATAAGAATGTAACATTAATTCCAATTTGAGATTTGTTTTTATGGGTAAAACAGCTTATTATGTCATGGAGATTAATAACCTTCACATTTCAGATTTGCTACAACAAACACATATCTGTGATGCGACAATTTCCCCAAATTCCGTGTTCGCTTTATTTGGGTAAAATGTTACCGGTAACAGTGATAGTCACCATGGTGAAACTGACAAACAACAAAAAAAAAGGCCTGCGCAGAAATTTAATAAGGCTTTTTTCACAGCAGACATTTTGGCTTGTCATAGCAGGAAAAGCACATGTGTTACTAATAACAGGAACAATGGCCCCGTTCTATTTAAGTTCCCCCGGTAAGCCATGACAGTGTGACAGGGAGCCAGCGTGCACATGCATTACCGGGGCCCTGCGACCGAAGCACCTAAATGTAATTCAGCTGTCATTAATTTTATGATTTACTCCTGTGCTTTTCCGACATGTCAAAATGTCGACCATGAAAAAAGGCCTGTTAACAGAAAAAAAAATAAAAATCAAGAACAAAATAATACTGTCGAGAAAACATCTTGATGGACAGATGTCTGAGCAGTGCAGAAATAATATCACTTAAATTGGCACCAACAATTCGGAGTCTGCAGGTAAAATCCGCTCGGCTTTCTACGTCTGCACAAAAATAAAACCAAAATATTCCGAACCAGAGTTTTACCATCTTGCGACAGTGACATCACTTGGCGCCTGCGCAATAGTGATCGTGTAGTGAAGATTCATCGCAGCTGTTATTTAATTTTTTAAAAATGAAAACAGTATTTAGCAAATATTTGTATATTGGCTCCTGCACAAACATGGAGGAGGCGGGGTTTGTCTCGTTGGCTCCTCGCATCACCTTTGTTGTGACTCGGCAGGACGCGTCTCACTCCTGCAGGCGACTGTAAATATCACCTTTCTCGGTGTCTTCAAGACCTGCTCTTCCAGTTAATAGGGGAACATGGAATTCAATACCGGGTGTCGCGCCACTTTCTTTCAAAGGACATTTAGGTGATATGACTTAGTGGCTCCGGAATGAGTACAAATGAGTATATTTGCGATCAGATGTAACGTTTTTCGCAGATTCATGGTTTTGATCACAGGGAAAGTGATGGGAACTGCTGGTATTTGTTTCTGTGTAATAATCAGTGAATTCGCTGGTGATATTTATGCAGACATTTCACATATGACACTGGTGCTGATGACTCTAACTAGCTTGCATGTTACAATTTATTGTCAATAACGACAGTATTGAACCACGCGTCCCCACTCTCCGAAATGAAATGGTGTTTGGCCGTAGTCTGTAATACTGTTGCTGGTCCCCCTGGCATTTTGTAATTTGTTGCTGTGTTTGTGTTCTCATTCACACTTTAATATCACGGTATTGCTTCAATTTGAGCTGCAAGATAAAGTTCTATTTCATTTTGTGGGATTAACTTACTGGGTAGCACGCGTCTCGAGGTATTCGCTGTGTTTTGTTTTATCTATGAATTATTTAGAGGCTTCAAAAATGGAGAATGGGCGAGACGATTGTACGTCCTGTCTCTCGCAGCAATCTCAGTGAGATGTCTAATTTTGTCCGCGAGCGTGGAATAGCGCTCGCCACAGCTGGGATTAGGTGGTTGGCTGTGTAATTTCCCTGAAGAAGGAGCGTGTTGAATTGCAGAATAATGATAAAGCAGGAACTGAACATCTGAGGCAAGGAAATATGGACTCGCGGAAGCTTTGTGTGCTCCAAGTTGTCGTGGATTTTAGGTCCGGTGTGATATAATTTGCAAAATAGATTTGGTGTTAGGAAATAAAATATGGCCCCCGGTTTTCATCTTGTTAGCCAGTGGACTGTGTTTTCGCGTAACGTCTGCAGCAGCGCTATAATCATCCTTTATCAGGTCGTTTCTCGTGATTTTCCAAACATGCTAAAGTTCACCGGGTCTATTAATGAAAGATTCTCTGTTTTTCTTATACTCTCCAGCACTTTTTAAAAATGCTAATGGACTCCCAACAAGCACCTGAGCAGGGATGAAAGTGCCCTAATTCCTGCTCAAAAGGTCACCGAGATGAGTAATAGTGGTATAAGCACCTGAAAGCTATTCCCTTGTTAGATTTGACAAAGGGAGGCTGCCATTTTCTCCCTTTTAAAAATAGTGTGGGGGTAATAAATGATCATTTGTGCAACGTGTTTGCTACCAGCAGTGACTTTTCCTCTGACATAACTTTACTGCCGGCTGATTTACATCCTGAGAGTTGTCCCCAAAATATTTAAAATGGGCGTTTTATTCATGATGCGCGGCAGACGGCGGTGACACACACAAGAGCGCTTATTGTGCTTCTTGGGGGAAATGGCTAATTAGTTGGCCGTGAAAAATGTACGCGTGCCTGTTTTACTATCATCCGCTATTTGACTCAACAGCACTTTAGGCTTTTGCAACAGATTTGCCGTCGCACACCCCGAATCAGCACAATATGAAACGTCTGGACGCCTACGCACTGCTCTCACATCATCAAATTACTGACACACCTGTGCTACTATCAATTATAAAAGGCGCTGGTCTCCGGATGAGCGTGCCGTCTGTACGCGAGGTGCCGAGTGCACCTCAAGCATATGTGATAGTCCTCCTCAGCAGCCCTTCACAGGTCCCTTAAAGGTGCTCCGGGTGTGGATGTGGGGCTGTAGAGTCGGGATCACGGTGACAGTTTCAGGTGGAGGAGTCTATTAATAGTTTACCTCACAGCCAAAGCATTTCATCATTTCTGGTGTCTGAGGGTTTCCTGCTTCAAAAAAGGGGGCTGAAGTTATGCATCTCAATCTACCCCTTCATATTTCATGCTGTTGAGGATTATAAATAAAAGGACAGACTCTGACCTGGGCTATTAGTTACCCAGGATCCTGTGGGTGGATGGTGCTTTGTCTTCTGTCAGCTTGTGGTGTTTTTCCTTCAGAGAGCAACAGGATTACAATCAAAGTCTTCGGGATACAATATGAGATATGATACCTGGTGCCGAGCGGGGGCCGGGCGACAACAGACGGCGAGGCAAAACAAAACCAATCAGTCAAAATCAGCCGAAAGGGAGCGTCAGAAGAGAACGAGGTGGGGAGTTTGACAGTGGGTCAAGCCACGGGTCGGTCCGCAGCGCCACTTTGGTGATTGCTGTTTTCTCCCTTGTGTGGCTCTCTTGGTTTGACCACACAAACTGGACAAAACGTCTCTGGAGAGAAGCCTCTCTGACAGAGTGATGAGGAAAATAGTAAGCTCTCTGCCTCTCACCTTCCCCGCGGTCCAATAGATGGGCCCGGCATACAGTACCGCCGGAGCAGCCTGTCAGTGCCTCTCGTTGTCGGGCAGACCTTTGATCTCCAACAAATAGCGAGAGGAGTCTCGGAGCGGCTGCCTCCGGGTGTGAGGAAATATGGGCAACACAAGGGGTCAAATTCTGGAAGACGGCAGTAAAATTAAAACTTTATTGCCATCTTTATGGCTTCATTCCCTATGGCAATTACATTATCTATGGTAAATGACAGAGCTTTGTTCCCATTATTGCTGAAATCTCAAGCTTGATGATTGTGATGTACGTCCGGTTGTGTCCAGGTGGCCACTTTGAGCTGTTTAACAAACTGGACTGTTTTCACTTTTTGTAAATAGGCCCAAGTGCTCAGGCACAGAACTAATAATAAAAAATAAAACTTTCAGCACTTCAGAGTGTTTCTATCAAATCCAGACTGACAACCCTCACTTGAAATTAACGATTTTATTTTTCTGCGACCACTCAGTCGCTAACCACCCGAAACCTCACGCATTGACTTTTCTCCACAGATTGCAACTCATCCATTTTTTAATTGCGTTCATTTTTACCTGGGTCCCACCGGACCTGCAGCGGCGGTGGTCGCTGTCATCCGTCTGCTCTGACAGGAGGAGAGAGCAAGAGAGTGGCGCCACGCCACTTTCCACCCCAAGCTGATGTGTCAGGCTTATCACACAGCCGAGCGATTCTGAGGTGACATCCTCCACTGAATCAGTGACATTTCACGGACGGTGCAAATCTATCCATCTTTGTCAAGCACCCGCCTCAGTTTTAGCATTCCCAGAGTTAGCATATTGATCACTGAGAAACGCATGAGTGAGGACTTCTTGTTTTCTGCTCCTTAAAATGGGCACTGTGACTCCGCTGGACTCCTCCGTCAAAGTCTGCCGCCACGGACCTTAATCCGCCCTCCTCAGTGTTGCATTAAAATACACTCGTTTTTTTGTCATTCAGGACCAAACGGACTTTGTTCACTCTGCGTCAGAACTCTTGTCTGGGGGAGTGTTTCAACAAAGTCCATCTCTCGGCGTATTGTTGCAGATTTTATGATCGGTAGATCCTCAAGAGGTCGGATACAAGCCGTTTACCGGCAACCGTAACAAAGCCTGGTTTCTAATGTGTCAAAATGGTGTCCGTGTTTAGGCACATGTGTGTTCAATAAACCAGGAAGCCGCTTTACCGACCAACAAAGCTGCTTTGTTTCCATCCGTGTGTAAAAGCGCAGGAAAAACAAGGTCTGTTTGTGGCCGAGTCCAAACCACCTGGGTCCTGCAGTGTGTAAACGCCAGCAGCTCCCCTTATTTGTGTTGGGGCGTGCGATATAATAATTGATTAATAATGCAAAGCTTTAGGGAAAACTGTAACCCCTAAAATGAGGGCGATGATTGCGCCTGTGCCGAAGCAAATCAACAGCGACAGAGCAGCACCGGGGATTACAACATCTGCAGCATGTGGTGTCGAGGTTAACTTGTCCTGTGATTACAAAACGCGTTTCCCGGGAGCAGGTGTTACATTGACACCGTTGTGATCATGTATGTGCAAATGTTGCGTGCACGCACACATACAAACACACGCGCACATGTGCTTGAAGCAACCGATCGCACAAAGAGGGTGAGAGAGCAGAGAGAAAAGAATGGTTGCTTCAACCATATGCTATTGGCCTCAATGCCTGTGAGACCCGTGTGAAAACATGAATGAGCAGCCTGCAAATCGATAGGGACAAGAGATCTAGTGTCTAGCAAATCCAGTGCAGACTGACATGTTCCCCATGTAATCTCCGGCATTGTGCTGCGAGGGGAAAGATTATCCTCCTCCGACTGGCTGGTAAAAGGTTGCTCCGCTGTAGTTCATGTCTGTGTGACGGGAGGGAGCATATGCCTCTGTGTAAACGATGCTGGCTTCCCCCCTCCTCCCCCTCCTCCTCCGTCAGAGGCTGGATTATGTCCAACATTATCCACCCCCACCTCAAACACAACCCACTCTCCAATAAAGGCCTTTCTCTCTCTCTCTCTGTCTCTCCCTCTCTCTCTCCTTTCAGAAATCATCGGATTTATGACAGTGGATTTCGGAAAAGTTCTCCGCCAATTTTGATGCCCGCTAAGTACCGCGGCAGGATTAGAGGAGGCCTCGTGATGTGTGCGCTCCAGTGTGGTGAGCGGTGCATTGTGGTCAGGTTTATCAACTGAGTGGGGATATATATATATATATATATATATATAAAAACGGCGGCGGTACATAGTGCATAGTGATAAGGCTTGTTATAAACATCAAGCGCTGAAAGCAGAGCGAGGACGTGCATGTGTGTGTGTGTGTGTGTGTTTGTCTGGGATCAATAGAGGACGCGATAGCATTTTATTTGTCTCCTGCAGCCTTTACATTCATAAACAGAAGACAGGAAGAGATGCCTGGCTCCACTGTCGCAGGAACATTATAGCAGATATAGGGGAAACACCTCGGGGCCTACTTGAATGAAATGGCCGCTTACATTGACAGTAAACTGAAACCCAACACTGCGGCACGATTTACAAAGGCGTAATAAAAGCCTGCGACTAACCCGGCATCGACGCATGTTGTAAATTGTAACCAAATGCAGGGAGGACTTTTTCCTACCAACGAGAAATAAACAGGAAAGCGTTGTGCGATGTCTGATGCGAGATTTATTGTGACGCGCTCGTGTTGGCACGTGTGCGTTCTCCATGTCTAGACACAGGAGGTAGACAGTCACCTTCACAGTCGGCCATCCCTCCCAAAAAAAAAAGTCCGCCTGGGTTTCTGTCTGTGGTGATGCTGGGTGGCCTGCATGTGCACGGCTATAAATTCACAGTCACCAAAGCGGGTTGTGACTGACTGGCTGCCCGCGTCTCTGGGACCGGCTCTGGGCGGTCGTGAGACGAGGAAGAGCCTGGTTAGACTGAGTTAATAAAGCCTGAACCGGTACCCTGGTTTGCCCTTGGAGATCGCTTACATCAAAGGAGCAATCAAAAACTGGTGCAGATATAATTTGTCATCAGGGATTTCCTTCTGGAGAATTATAGAGAAGATACAGGCCGATCGATACTATGGATTTTCACTGCAGTGCCTGATTGTCCAATTGCCGTGAAACATGTACCGAGATAAAAGGCCACGCCTGCCATTTTGTAACAGACTGCCGAGTCAGCATAGGGCTTATCAGATACTTATAGGCTGCTGTGATAGAAAATTATCATGCTGCAGTGTCCAAGTACTATTTAACACGTTTTCCCTCTGTGGGACGTGATTCATCACAGATCGCCCCCCCCTCCCTCTCTCTCTCTCTCTCTCTCTCTCTCTCATCCTGCTTTTGAGGAGGCATCACTCTGCGTCATTGTCAAGTGTGGCTCTGGCCACACATGGATGATATTTAAGAGGAGGAGGAGACGCACAAAGATGCCAGTGCGGTGCGATTCCTCCACTAGAGGATGTCGACTAGAATTAGGAAAAACAACGTGTGTTGTTAAGTCCCCCAAACACTAATGGCTGAACCCACGGAAAGTAGCTACAGATGAATAAAATCCTCATTGTTTTAGTTAGTAGAACAGTTAGTAGAACGAGATATTATTTTGAGGAATCAAGCTTGATATGAACCCTCTTGGCTTATTAATCACGTTCTGGTCTGATCTTTAAAAAAAAAAGATTGACCACAGTCTTTTCACAGACGTGCGGTCTGTACAGCACGGTGGGAGGCAACACCTCAGGTTCGTGACCCCAGCAGCGAGGTCAGCAGACAGTCACATCGTGGTTTGAGCGATCGGAGGAGTAGCAGGGAGGTAAAGCTGAGGTTTTTCATCCCTGGTTGGTCCAGACTGAATAGATTGATGGATTGAAAACAGCCATTCGTGGTCCCCAGATGCTAAATCCCACTATAAATCTCATCCAGCGATGTCCAGGAATGGATATGGAAATACGTGACAATGAAAAGTTGAAACTTGAAAGTAAAGGTAAAGTAAAGTAATAGCTCTCGTGGACGTGGGGGTTTGGTCAGAAAGGTCAGGAGCACAGGTAGAAACACCAAACAGGTCCATGTTTATGTCCCGGCTCCCCGGCTCATGTCGCAGGGTGGGAACAAGCATCTCAGAGTGGGTGGGCCTTGTACCACGTAGCGCTGAGTGGAGTCCAGACGTGTCTGTCTTTGTTGTATATGCCAAGCCAGTCTCCAGACTGAGGGCAGCGACTTCTAGGGCTGGATGCCAGGCAGAGAAAATGAGAGGCTGCAGCTCAGTGACAGAGGCAATGACCCTCAACTCAACCATCTTTTACTGTTTACGGATGTGCTGTTGCTATAACGACCCGCTTTTAAAGCCGCTCAGCCAGCGCAGAACATTATATTTCCATGTATTAAAGCAGAGTTGGCAGCATTTCCCCAAGGGATGAGCAAAAGGTTGATCCCGCAACAGTTACTGTTGGTAAAATCCTCCAGTCACAGAGGTGTTTTTATTCACTGTTCAGGTCCAGAGCCAGACTTTGGATGCTGTTAAATACAAACACGTAGCTAAACAAAGTTAAAGCAAATAAATATATACACAATCACTGCAATCATTGTGTATTATATATTTACATTTTTCTAAAGAGAACTCAGAACATCCATGTCACCTGGATATCACAAATATCACAAATATAGATAGATAGATAGATAGATAGATAGATAGATAGATAGATAGATAGATAGATAGATAGATAGATAGATAGATAGATAGATAGATAGATAGATATAGATAGATAGATAGATAGATAGATAGATAGATAGATAGATAGATAGATAGATAGATAGATAGATAGATATAGCTTAGGAAAAAAGAGAATATTATGTGAATGTAAACATAGAGACGGTGTAACATATATTTGTGGACTGTAAATCCATTGCACGTATTTGTGTGTGTACTTGTAGCTAAATCCATGACACCAACTGTTTTATGCAAACTGCACTGACAGGAAAGTAATTTTTATTTATTTATTTTTTTGCTGAAGGTCTCTGCTTGTATAAATGTGCCACTGCTGACGCGATGGAGAGAAGCTGGTTTTATAATGAGTTAAACAGCAAGAAGCTTCTCCACACTCACAGTTTACCATATTTTCCAAATCCAAACGGATGGATGATGACACAGCAGGCAAAAGCCAATCAGAGGCTGGTCTTGCTGGACCGATTCCTTCCAAAGGTCAAAGGTCAATCAGAACAAAGTTTACCATTTTGTTTTCCATCCTCCGTTGTCCTACCCGCCGCCTGTCTCAGTGACGGGCAGGTGGATGAGTGTTTTGGGAAATATACGCAGCATAAATGAATTCGTACTGTAAGGTGGTAATGAGGACTTGCTTGAGCTGTAATTGTTATTATTGCCAGACACAAATTGAAAAGCATAACCTGTCTGACACCAGCTATCAGTTGTCATTATGTGGGAAAACATGCCCTCGTAGCAGATAGCTGTCTGCTGACACCCAAAGTAATTGAGGAGGTAGTCGAGCCGTTGAAGGCTCTCAAAGGGGAGGACGAACACTTGATCAGAGCATTTTTATGTCTTCTGAGATGATTTGATTTCACGTAATGTCTATTTTACAGCCAGATACGCCATTAATTTGCATGATAGTGAGCCAAAATGTGACATTTTTATTTAGACGTCCCCACAATGTTTGGAGAACAATTGGGTGGTGTTTTTTCTTCTGTCAGTCTTTCAGAGCGCTGGCGTCTCATTATATCATATCTAACAGAGCGGTGAATAGCTGCCTCTCTCCTCACATTGCTGTGTCAGGTCAATGTGCCATTTTTTAAGTGGTGACGGGAGGGAGGGGGTGGAGGGGTGTGTGTGTGTGTGTGTTGTTGACAGCGAGATGATGATTTCACACTTAACTCTTTGTTGTTGTTTACTAAGACCAGAAACAAAGAAAATACTTTCGGCTGCACATTATGATACATCCTATAGCATCCGGGCAGTGTTTACTGCAGACGTCTCTACAGGAAGTGCTCCTATACCCATCATTTCACACTCTTCCAATCTTAACTTAATTTCCATGAACTTAATCCTGATCTCCTTGTATCTTGGTGTGTCTGCGGGCGCGATGTAAAGCTCGGCGTGCATGTACACCGCGGCGCCTGTTAGCTCAGGCTGGCAAACTGGGCAAGCCTGCGATCGGCGCCCGAAGCGCTGAAGCGAGAACGAGGGGCTTCTTTCCCATGAACTGCAGCCAAGTGCCAGCACTTAAGGTGAAGGGCCGAGGCGCTGGAGAAGTAATTTAATCTGAGGCTCTGCCCAATTCCCTGGGCGGCCGAGTTTAAGAAAGGTCACACGGAGAAACAGGCACCGGTGACCCCTTCCCAATTACGGGCGCTACAGCAGAACATATCACAGCACCGTCCAAAGTGACAGTCATTTAGCAGCAACTCATCTGAGGGGAGGAAGTGGGAGATGGATGATAAGGAAATAAAAAATGATTTGCCAGGACCTGTTAGCCACTTCTCCGCACAGGCCTGCTGCTCCCCCAGCTCCTCCCTGTCTTATTCACACACACTCACATACACCAAAGCCCCCTCCCCCCTCGCTCGCTCCCTGTCTTCCCACCCCCTGCCACCCCCGCTGCCCATCTCCCTCCCGCTCCACAGACACGTGACAACTCCGCATGATTATTGGCGCAATCACTCATGTAACAGCCTGCCCAGCTTTCCGTGGGGGCTCCAGTATTTGTCACTGTCACTTCCCCAAGTGCTCCGCCATTGTCTTGGAAATTGTATGTGTAAGGCAAGAGATGCCTGTGACCCACTTCGACAAGGGAGCCAGCGATGTGAGGGTGCTCATCACACAAAAAAACAGCAGTTTGATGTGTCCTATTATGTGTCCCAGCGAGAGCCATAAATAATTGTGACAAGTTTTTTTGTTGCGCGTGAAAGTCCTTGACTCTGCCTCCTGTTCCAGCACCTCCTCTCTCGTACGGAGACGCTGCCAAGCACCCCTGATGATAGATGGCACGGTGCAGCAAATGACAACGGGATAGATTTTTAGTTTGTGCTTTGGAAAGGATCAGTAATGGTGCTTTGCTGTACAAAGCAATAAAAGAGAAGGACAAGAGACGGGGGGGGGGGGGGGGGGGGGGGGGGGGAAAACAAAAAAGCAAAAGGGGGGGTGGGTGGGAATCTATCGATGCCGGAGAGGCGTGAATGATGGTTGGTGACGCTTGATTTTTGGTCGTTTGAGCACTTAGATATATGAAATCAGGTATTTGCCTGTTCGCCGCAGAAAACACATTTAAAAAAGCATTAAAACACTTTGTGGTATTATGTTGTCCACTACACCTGAAAAAGAACAGTCCCCTCTTCTAACAATAAACCCGCAAATTGATATACCCCGCTACAACTGCATTGTTTTTTTTCCTTTTCTTGACAAACAGACGTTGCATGCAGTTGTTGAACTATTCATTTGAGCACATTGTTTTTGCCAGGCTGTGATATCAGACTGCTTAGCAGAGGAGAATTTTCCGTGAGGAATCGACACGGACGTTAGATGAAGTACCACCTGCAGGTCCTGGGTGCCAGGCGGGCAGGATACTGCGAGACAGTGCGATCAGTCATGGTAATGAGTGCAAGTCTGGCGTGCACGCTTTGAATTATATGACTTTGAGGGCCGAGGCACCCTCGGACCGGGTCTCGGCCATTAGTTCAACCGTTCTCCCCTTATCTCCGAGTCAAGCTGTGAAGTTTTTACAGTGCCATCATTCCGCCTTTCTTCCCCTCTAAATTGTTCCCCCCTTCGCAGGGGCGCCGAGCGGGGGAGGCTCATAGCGGTAAATTAAGATTGTTTGTGTGCTTCGACGACATCATGCGAACTTTAGTTAAATTGAGATGTTGAGCTTCTTTTGCCTGAATCTCCCAAGATGTTTACTTTTAAAAAAAACAAAACAATGGCATGATGTGAAGCTATCTGTTGGTGTTAGCGATGCAGCAGCACAAGGGCACGTTTGTGCTCATGTTTGCCTTTTTTTTTTTTAGTTAACTGCAGACGCCTTTGCTAATTGTATTCCGCTTCCTCTATCACAATTATTAATTTATCTCTTAAGACCACTGCGGCAGTGATGATCACTCATGTCGCCGCATCCGATAGTTAAGAAGTGGGCTTCCGTAAAAATCCATCATGTACATCAATGCACATTACTGAGGTAATTAAACAGGAGGTAATACTGCCAGATATCGTAAAATATCAAGGGGTGATCATACACCCCTTCGCACTGTACAGCCTCAGCACATGGAAACGACGCAGCAGCACGAGGGATCAGCTGTAAAACTCCAACACGAGAATGTAAATGCAATTTGTCTATTTTAGAGTATCTGTATCTTACCCTATGAAAAATACTAATTATTTGAAATATACAGATTACAGCTCGCCGAGAAAGTGGCATTAAAATAATTACTTGTAAGCCCTCTTAGAGTTTGTACATTTAGCACTGTACCACCATTAGGAATAATCTGTCCAATTAAAGGTTGTGTAATTAATTAAGTGCACATTCTGTGAAGAGGAGAGGGGAGAGGATTTATCAACCTGCTGAAATATGACCTATCTTGTCCAAAAGACTAATATGTTTAAACAAAAGATGAAAATTGATGACAACATTATTTGTAACAAAATGCTCACTGTGCAACTATGATGCATCTGTACTTGTATCCGGCTTCGTTGCATTGTCCTCACAAAAGCTGTGATGTATTACCCCCGGCTGCCTGGCAGTAACTTTCAATGAAGGGCGCTTTACCTATCTACAGAAACAGTCTGTTACTTTATCCCACTCCACATCTCAGGCCTTCGCCGCGCGCGCCGTCAGCCTGATGTAGACGTGGTTTCGCGTGTACAATCGCACACGTGAATTGTGAGAAGGCGTTTGCGGCGGGGTGTGATGGTGGCATACGAGGAGCCGAGGAAGTGTTTGGCGCCGAGTGGACATCCGGTTAGCGCCGCCCAGAAGTGCAGCAGAGCAGAAAATGTCTTGCTGTGGAAAACCTGTCGGGTCATTTCTGTTGTAGCAGGAAATTTTGTCCTGTGTGTGTGTGTGTGTGTGTGTGTGCGTGTTTGTGCTTCTGTGAGAATGAGAAAGATGCCGTGTCCACATTCTTTCACCTGCCATCGCAGTGTGTTGGCAGCTTTACCTCCGACCTACATCATCTACAACAGACATCATAGCCCAGCGTTTAGTTAAGTAGAGCCTCACGTCAAAACGATTCAGGTTTGTTATTAGAGTAAAAGTAGTGGGACAACGTGGTGTTGTAAAGACAGTAGTTACTTTAAGTAATGTATCTAATCGCCTCTTATTTTCTGATCCATTTTTCAGTACTCGCCTCACGCTGTCACATTTTACATTCAAGCATCACATAAACTATAATACAATGATGTTCTAAAACGAAATCAAACATTCTTATGTAAATAACATTACTATTGAAATTTGACGTTTTTTTTAAATGGACTCGACAGGAAACTGTCTTGCAGTTACAGCACCTCACCACTGGGCAGTTGACTTCCACCGTTATCGCATTTACAGCGCGATAGTCGATGAGCCATGAGTTCAATTTGTGCAAGTTTGTTTCAGAGCTGAAAAGTGCGTCGCGTCCTCTGGAAGGAACAGAAGGACGAGGAAGAACGGGGACACATTATGAACACATTTTTCTATTTTCACGTCGGCAGGTTATAGTTTGAGCTCTATGAGCCTTGTGGCCCCGGTGTGCTGGAGGGTGGAGGGCATCGTCCCACTGCAGCGTCCCAAAGTGCCGTCCAGCTGACAGCTCCCAGCCAGGGGAGGGAGGAAGGGAAGCAGAGAGGAGAGGAGACATAAATCCTATGTCCTATTTAAAAAGAAATACTATCCGTGTCAGGGAAAGGTGGGATGCCCTAAAATGAATGATAACAGACTCATTAAAAATAACGGCCGCCTAAATGACAAATAGCTCGCCTCCTTTTTTAAGAGCACAGGACAACGGCTTTAACGAAGTAAGACTGCAGTGCTTTGCCTAACTGTGATGTCACAGCAACGAAATATCAATTAGAAATAACACGATGTCCAGTATGGTCATCACGCTCACTTATGGATAACTTAAACCCTAAACCTTCCTTCACGTACCAACCGGTTCATACTTGAATTCCATAACAGTAAATTTGAGTTTGCGGTTACAGGGCAAAAAAAGGAAAAAAACTTAAGAAAGTTATTCATGTGTGAAATACAACAAAACAAAAACAAACTCCATCTAATTTATTCTACATCAGCTTGCATTTGCAAACGAGAGCCTAACAAGGACGCTGCTGGGTCTGGCACTACAAACAGACCCACTATTAAACATGTAAACCTGGCACCACGCTTTCAAACCAACAGCCAGCGCCTGAAACGGATCTCACATTCCTAATGATGACAGTAAATTAAGCCAAACTATCTCCGCACATTCGAAACAGGACTGCGAAAACCTGAGCCGCCGTTCGTCAAGTATAAACATTTACATCTGTGTGACATAAACAGATTCCACCGCTGTAAATACTGAGACGAAACAGACCCCGGGTCCGTCACAAGGACGGAGCATGAGGATTCGCTGGACGTCCGGACTGATAGACGTCCAGTCCCGGGCAGGCTTGACGTGGACAGACGTGTCTGCGAGTGCACCCCCTCTTGGACGACCCCCCCCACCAACACCACCACCGCCCCGATCTCTTCTATAAACACTGACATTCCACACGCATGAGAACGTTACTGAGCAGAGGCCTTCAAAGACCTAGATGACAGGAGTTATGTGGCTGAGTGAGAGTATGTTTTTACGTCGCTCTGTGAATTATGATATCTTTGTTTAGCATGCAGCCCAGCTCAGTTGTGGGATTGCAGGCAACGACAGGTCTCTAATGTTCATGGAAAAGACGAGTTTGGGGAAGTTTAATTTGACAGTGACCGGCGTTGTGTATAAACCTCACGCAGGAAACGTGGCTTTGAATCAGCTGACATCTTGTCCCAGGACTATTTCCTGTTTGGCAACGAAAAGAAGTCACATGTACAATGTACCTGCTGGTTTGTTAATATGGGTTAATAAGGAAACAAAAGAATGAACACACATGTGAATCTGCTTTGAAGAGTTGTTGTATACACACACACGGTGTAGTTCAGTGTGTGTTGGCGTAGTACTCTTTGGGTGCCACAGGGCTTTGTTACCTCTTAACTGCTCCACTTTGCTTTTTAATGTCGCTTCCTTCATCTGGCTTCTGTCAGTTTGCATCTTGGGTAAATTACTGCAGCGCGTCATTTAACGCGGTCATCCAAGACCGGAAAGGTCACTTCTATACGGACGCTGTAATGCAAGCAGATACGGTGTACTGTACTGTGTGCATTTAAATGTGCTTGCTCTGCTAACAAACAACGACCGTGTAATCTGCGTAACGATTTCAGACAGAGGCCGTTTTCCAGAGAAGATAGTTTGAGTGAAGTTTCGGACGAGTTGCGGAGGAAGGATGATGGCGCTTTCCAGACAATTCCGGCATTTGTACGACTTGATTATACATAGCGACGCGGCGATAAGGCTTCATTGAAATTTACAACAAGCAATCTCTACCATATGGACTCGCCAAATGGAGATCACAGACTAGCAAAAGCAATCAGCTTTTTAATTAACAGAATTAACAGTGCGATGTTAAACCATAATGACAGCAATAAAAACAGTTGATGTGACAATCAAAGTGCACCAAAAACATTCATAACCATTATTTTCATTAGTCGGAGAGAAAGACAATAGCAGTGAGTGGGATTATATTGGAGAGGGATCTCAGACCCCCCCTGTAATCACACTTGAATTAGCTGCAGATACTGCAAATACGCCAAGAGGCTATAAAACACGGGGTCACGCAGAACTCTCATTTGGGTTTATCTGGGACACTTCATTTGATGTTGGCCCATTCTTTGAAGTAGTGAGTGTTGTCAGAGGCAAAAAGCAAAAAAAAAAAACTTCCTTTATTTTGAGACATTTTTGAATGAGACAAGAGACGAGGCCCAAATCTACAAAGTTGGCAGATCTGCAGGGATTCATCTTCCAAACTGCCACCGCTGCTTTGCAGCCAGAGATCCGATCAGCAACCCCAAGACTTTGGCAGAAAATAGCAGTTTATTGACCATAAAACAAGCGCGTGCACACATAAAAGCACCAACGCACAGAAACACAACACACACCGCCGCCGCCGCCGCACACGAAGATAAAGCGCGGCACCGCAGCAAGGCAGGGGCCATACCCCCGGCAACAGCACACAAAAGAAAGTCAAATTATTAGAAATAATGAAAAGCCATCAATAAGAATTCTGCAGAGACTCATTTCATTCTGTTGTCAACAGCGCTTTTCAGCCCATTATTTTCTGTAAATGTTAACATCGCCAAGCCTGCCTATTGATTCTATTATTTTTGACCTTGCATTAGTGTCGGCTAATCTCGCATGCTATAAAATTTCATTTCATAGTGAAAAATACTCCAAGGCCCTAAGGGTGAGTTATACACAGGTTGCGGCACCCCTGGGATTCATAAGTGCACATGCGGGTAAACAAACCGTACATTTAATGTTTCTTAGATGAGTGAGCAGCGCTGGGGGTTTTCATTTCTCCCGAAACCTCAGGATTTTTCCCCTTTCTCCAAGTGCGAGTCTGGTAGATTTCGAAGATGAACGTGAGGCGGCTTCCAGAACGATATTGTATTTTCTCCCCCGCGCACAGGCCTGAGAGGGGCCGAGCGAGAGAGTCCAATACCTCTCCCGATTTAGACCCAGGTTTGACCTATGTGGGAGATAAATGAAGCAGCATCGACTCAGCATGGAAACATATCCAACTGACGTCATAATACTCAGCAGTGGATGAATAAATAAGAGAAATTTCGATACGTTAAATATGATCATTATGTCTGATGAGGATTGATACCGTGAAAGAAGAGCACAAACACAACCCAAACTCTGTGTTAACTAAAGCTAAAATATGCAGGTTATTGTGACAACACAAATGGATTTTTCTTTTTAAATGACCAATGTTGTCAACTAATTCAGTTAATGTCAGCTAATATCAGCTCAGATTAAACAAAAGTTGATGGGTTTATTTTTCAGTTGATGAGCCGAATAACGCTGGTGTCTGTTGTGTCTGTTAATGGAGATCAGGTCTCGTCAGACTGTCTGGGACAACGTAACAGAATTCTTGTGAAATCACAGCATCATTTCATGACATCAATCTGTCGGAAGATCAAACCTGCACTTCTGTTCTCAAAACGCTCGCGCAGCGGCGCCGTTGATCGTCACCTCGCTTTGTTCATTGTTTTTCCTCCTGTTTGTTTGCTTTGTCCGCATTAGTCCACAGATGTGTGTTTATCTATTTTTAATGTTCCTCCTACCTTATCACACTCTGCAATTTGGGACTTTTAAAGCGAACAAGCTGGAGCGCTTTGCTGGAGCTCCAAAATTAGAGAGAGAGAGAGAGAGTCAGTGATTTTCCAACTGTGGACGCCTGTGTTCTGGGTGTCACTTTGGTTAATAATCTCCTAGCAATCCTTCAACTCGCGTGCACGTTCAGGACGCTTCTAACCATGAGAACAGCTGGCTTTGTGCAGCCCAACTGTCAGAGTCTCCTTTGCTGTCGATGATGGAAATATCAACCCAGTGAGCCGTGAGTGGACGTCTCAATCTGAATCTCTTCAGCTCAGCTAAACCACCGCCGCCGCCGTCCTCCCGCTGATAATTCATGCAACAACAGGCAACATTAGGCTCAGCGATTCTGTTCAACTTGAAATTACAAGTATTTTTTTAAATGTCTTTGACTTCCCCATCACATCGATTTAAGCTCCGGCTTCACGTATTGGACAAAAAAGTGAACGTAATAAAGCCACAGCGTACATAACTACAGGAATGATCTTTATTTAGGGAACGAGCAGGTGAACGTTGATGCCTTTAAAGTGAACACAACATCCGTCTTTTTCAGTTACTCCATTACCATGCTGCTCTCAGTTTCTTCGCCGAGACGCACTCAACCTCCCCATTTATTATCATCATCGCAGCAAACTAGAAAACAAGGAGGAATACCAGGTGTGGTGTTCGGCGGGAATCGTAATCAACACACATGTCTGAACTTTTCCAAGTCATTCGTCAAAGAAAAACAAAGCCCTCCTCAGTATCAATTTAGACACGGGCTCTTAGATTTATTAACGCGACAGGATGGAAATTAAAACATAGTGGAGGGTTCGTTTTCCACAGAGAGCAGGCTGCAGTCGGAAGTTGGGAGGAGAGGAGGAAGGAATGCCATGTTTGTTTTTCTTCTCCAGACCACCATTATGTGTTTTCAATATGATGGGAGCTGGAGATAAAATTAAAGGAGTCCCCAGGGCTCATCCAAGTTTAACAAAGCACCAAGGACAGGCAGCCTTAATCCGTGTAGCCACGGTGCTACAAAGCTCCTCTCATGGAGAATGTGATAAATAAATGAGCAGATGAGTTGGGTTCTGACAAGTGAGGGACATGGTGCTCCCTGTGCATTTTTGATAGTGATCTAATTCATCTGGCAGGCGTGGATGTTGATTAAATCAGAATGTCAGCCACTTGACGAGACAAGACGCGAGCCGGCGTGGAACCTGTTTGAACAGTGTGAGCCGTGCGAGATGGCCGGGGAGATTTGCAACGCTGCACGGCCGCTGAACTCCACGCCGCCGCCCTGTTATCACCGCTTCCCACAACACGTCCGCGGAGAGAGAGAGAGAGAGTGGGAGAGAGAGAGACGGACGGACAGGCAGGGAGACAGGGAGAGACAGACGTGGAGAAATCCACCGAGGCCCACCTCGTCTGTTCCCTCTCAGGGTGACATCAGCCCTCTGACACTCTGGGTAAACATAAGGGTGTGACGACGCAGCCATGTTCCCCTTCACTCACACGCGCCTGTTGCCTCCATCAAATCACAATGGCAGAGCTGCAGGCAAGATGCACGAACGTGTTGAAATCACAGGCCCCATAATTATGGGAAGAAAAGCCACTCTGAGCAGAGGTTTACCGTATGAAGCGGCATCAATGGGAAATCAGAGTGGAGAATGGCGAGGGTTGGTCCGTCGGCGGCGGCTCACAATAGCGGTATAATAAAGGGGGAGGTTTCAGGGGCAGAAATTGTGGAGGCAGGTTGCTATTTAACTGATGAGTGCCTCTCTAGAATCACTATATCTGTGGAAAACTATCGCTTTCACCCAAATTCAACACAACACCGCCCGCCAAAACGTGACAACACAGTGATGTAAACACACTTTGCGAAAAAAGACGCTTGAGATTCCAAGAAGCTCAGCGCTGATCGCTGATCACCAATCCATTTCTTTGTGTTGCTCGTTTGCGTTTGCCTGTTCGCGATTCCCAACGCAGTCGACGGTTGAGTCTGATCCGGCTCAGACTGAAACACATTCCAGCCCCTTCCCGGTCCCCGTTCACCTCCCTGCATGCACCGCTCCAAGGAGGTCAAAGCTACATGTACAAAGTCACTCTACTAATCTCCTTTGTCACTCATAAAATTTACACAACATCTCCCTCATGGAGGCCTGTCAGTTTGCCGCTGCCTGTGGCTGTCAGAGAACACAGATAATTACTCGGAGGGATCAGAGAAGGTCTTGATTATTTATAGGGCTGGTTGTCTGAAAAGAAGAAGAAAAACACTATATGCTGCTTTGAATGATTTCTCGTCAGTAATAACACAAGATTATTATTTCTTTAAGAGAAAATCTCCTATATGGTCGTGAGAAAAATACAAAGTTAAAGATGCTAAACTCTTGGAGTCTTTTTTTATTCTATCAGTGTTATGCTTTATATTGATTACAGAAATTAAGACTTTTTGTAAAACAGTCTATAAATTTGAGATCAATTTTAAAAAGTAAATAACCGTTGAATAACTGGCACCGAATGACTGAATAAATATGTTTCATTGTGTATGTCAGGCTCATTTCATGTCACATGACTGATCGTGGTCGGACGAACACGACATGAGAACATCATAACGTCAGTAACGCTGTGTTTATGTTCACCTTGTCGCCATGAGCTCACCTGCTGTTTGTGTTTCGCTCTTTCCCATGAAAAGCCCATGAATTATACTAAGCCCTCTGTGAGAAAAGAGAAAAAACCCCAAAACCAAACAAGCAGCTCTTCAAAAAGAAATGATGATCATGTTACAGTGATGACTGCTTTTGATTTACCTCAGCCCTCACATCATTAACAGCTCCTTTTATCTTGCTAAGCCAGTGGTGCTGTAAAGTACTGGTTTAACCTCCCAGCAGTGTTTGGGTTTTACATCCCCAAAAATGCACTGGGCTTCAAATCTTACATCTCCGCATGAAACTGAAAATTCAAAGTTAAATAAGGAACAATCTTGAAAAATCATTGTTGTATGATAAGAAAGTGACTGAATCTAGAAAGTAACATGGAAATACAGTAGCTGTGAATCAGAGCCCTAACGTTATGGCTTTTTGGCGGCCAATGCCAATATTTGTGAAAAAATATTGATATTTTTTTAAATTGGCAAATATACATAACATGTTGTTCTTAAAGAAATGTAATATGAGTCTTGAAACCGTTTCCTGCGTTGTGGATCCCCCAAAATAAAAGCAATCGTAAATGCTACTCCTTGTATAAACCCAGACGATGAACAATATTTAGTGACGAGTGAGTGAGTCCAGCTGCTGTGGTTGTGTTGTGTCGTGCAGTGCAGACAACAGGCAGCAATGCACGTGCTAAAGCAATGAGCAGGGATAATGCACTGCTAGTCTCAAAAATGAAAACTCACTGGGTTTAAGCTAATTCTCATCGTCACACGATCTGAAAGCTAAACCTGCTTTGCCCTTATTGAAAAGGTATCAACTCAAACATTCAAGTGACGCCACTCTGTGGTCGTGGCCCCGATCAGCTTCGATTGACAGTGACCAAACAGTGATCGGGATTAAGTGTGGTTTCAGGGGCTTTGTGCCTGGTTAAAACCAGCTCACGGCCCAATACCTCAAAATACACGTGCCTATTTAAATCGAATACGCTTCTTAAATGCCAGCTTAATAAGAAATGGCAATTCCATGTGCAAATCAATTGGATATCTACAGGGACTGAAAAGTGCACATCACACATTAGGAGCCAGGATCAAGCTGGGGGCAGGTGCCTCTCCTCTCAGAATTACAAGGAGTTTGCAGACGGATATGAATTCACAATTAGTCTCATTGTGGCGACTTCTTAAGGCTTGTGACAGTGTCTGGGGTTCCACTAAAGGCCATGTGTGCAGAGCCATGAATTTCCTGCGACAGGCTATGATACCAGAGAGGCTATATTTAGGGAGGATAACTAGTACTGCGCGGTATAATCTGACATTTGTACCACAAGGGAGTCATACTGCATTGCTCACAAATGACAGTGTCACTGTTGGTTTGCGTCCCCGGTGGAATAGGTTAAAGAGAACAAAACATGTTTTTGCAGTGGAGCGCCGCTCGGCAAGACAGATCTAATAAAACTGTATTTGATTGTGGGGATATGATCTGACTGTGGCTGTCACTGGTGAGTGAGCCCCCTGAGCGCGGAGACAGCAGCAGTCTGCTTGAAAGGGAACAAAGAGTCCCTGGGAGCGGTCTCAGTAGACTCTGAAACAGGAGTCTGCATGACTGGCCTGCTTTTGATGGCTGACTTCAGCAGAGCATTTCACCTTCCCTTCCCCGCACTCCTCCTGCCCCTCTAACCGGGGACAAAGGGAACAAGCACAGGCCGCCATTGTTGCACTGCATGCTCGAGCATATCGCTTAATACGAGCCGTTTGCGAATAAAGATTTCGAAAAACATCCAAAACAAATCTACAGTAATGTTTTCTCTCTGCTCCCTAATGCGGCGTCGGCGTCTAAATTATAACATCAACCGGCGTATTTGAGTACCTGTCAAATCCTTTTAAATGAAACAAGCATGATGTAATTCTGTTCAAGCAGGCAATTCATTAGCCCGAGTCGGGCGCCCGTCCTTCTGCAGTTGGCTGCTGTTGTCCTCCCCGGGGCACGCGCGGAAGCCACTTACGTCCACATTCACCAAGGTGATCAAACCTGCGTCAGCCTCCACCTGCCTCCCCTCTCAGGAGGAACCAGGACAGGCTGCACAACAAAGCCGCGGCGGCACACTTGGGGAGTTCAGCTAACTGCGTCTTCAATCACCACATCTCGGAGCCATCCAAGGATTGCGGGCATTTAGGGAGGGGGGGCAAGCAGAGTACATGGAGGAGTTTGTTTAGGATGCATATTGCACCAGCTGATTGATGCACGAGGAATATTCCAGCCACTTAGCTGCTGTAGTGCTCTAGCAGTTATATGACACCTTGCATTTTTCTATAGCGCCTTTGCATACTCGTCCAAAGCAGGCTGCAGATGGAGAAACAGTATTGCTAATAAATAGACATGGAATATGAGTGTTCAAGACATCTTTACTAGGAGACCGTAAAGCCATGTTAGCAGAGGCGGAGGAATATTATACCGGCTAGATGCTCAGTGGAGATTTGGGGATCAGCAATGTACAGGCTGTTTTTTTCAATGATATGTTTGAATTATTTCTTATGGGTGTGCATAATGGCAATATAAATCTTTCTGGGTGTGCAATTACAAAGACTGGCATGGTCTATTCCCCGCTGGGTGATCGCCTGCGAACAATGACATATTACTGGCTGGCCGGCAGTGGTCATTAAGAACTGATATGGGATTTATGGCCAGTCTTTAAACATGAGATGGCATTAAAGAGATTTGAATACAGTCAGAATGGCACAAAGAATCCTGCTGGAGCAAGATGGAGCTAATGAACTGTGTTGGAAAGCAGAGGGATATAAAGTTATTTTGGGTAAAGCCAATTTCTCATCAAGCAAAACGAGTCGGATTTTAATCAGGGGTTGTCAGGGAACATAACAAGCTTGCTGTGCGATTGTGGTGTTGCACCGGCGGAGCTTTATGCGGCAGTAAGCAAAGTTTAACAATTAATCTATTAACATGTGATCCCATTTGTAATAATAAAAACGCGTGCTGAAAAGCAGCTGACAAAATTTGAAATATTAAAACTGAACGATTATGTGGTGCGGATTTCCGAATGATGCAGGCGACACGGCATCATCGCAGCCGCGTATTTTCTACGTGATGACAAAAGCCCTCCATATACTAATTTCCAGTGGTAATTAAGGAGTCTTACATTCCAGCCGTTACCTGCTGAGTGAGTGTAAGGAGCTTAAACATCAGATGTGTTCTTGGGAAAGTGAGAAATAAAGACTTTGCCTCATCATATTAGTGCCAACCCTTAAAGTGACTGTTTATCATGAGGTAGTGCTCAAGGTTTTAATGAGCTCCTGCCTGTTCTAGTATAATTCCAATTAGTCCCTCCGTCTCATATAATGGCATGATTACCGTGTGAAGCCTCCATTGTTTTCCGTACGAGCCTTGAAAGGAACCCTGACTATTTTAATCTGTTTCCCGGTGGCAGCACACCTGCCAAGGCCGTTACACCTCCTGCAGGATGATCACAGGTACTGGTTCAGGGAACGGGTGGGGGTGGGGGGAGGCGTATGAACCCCCCCATCCCCCGGTTACACCTAGTAAATAGATGAGAAAATGAATAACTTTATTAAACGTGCCCATATTTCAGTCACAGTTTCATATTTGAAATGCGATGCTTTATTACGTGTACGTGCAGTGACGTTGAAAACAATGTAGCAGTCAGTCCTCTCTGATTGGTTAGTTGTCTAGGGTCTTTTTTTTTGATTGGCCAACCACTTGGAGAGTTTGTCACAAATGTCGTGCCCCTTAACCAGATGCTTCCTGACCAAGTGTCAACACCACTGTAGCCATGGTAACAGTTGCATTGTTTGGTTGGTTTTGCCATGACGATATGAACCTGGAGTTCGTTACGAGTAACAAGCAATAAAAAGCGGAAACACAAGAAAGAAAAGGTAAACACCTGAAAGAGTTCAGAGTTGATGGAAAAGCCAGCTGTGAAAAAACACAATATTGTGCGTAGTTGTTGTAATGCCCAAACATGTGTTTGCGTAATATTTCAGTAGGTCTTTCATATTTCATCTGATCTCAGTCAGAGCGACGAGAGGCTCTGTAGCCACGTCAGCCACCAAAGTGAGGCCCATTACCTCAATTCTGCTCGCTGCCATTTCAGAGGCAGAGAGGAGCAGGAGCTATTTTTGATCAAATCCCAGGCAAGAGGAGAATCAGTCATTAGCGGCAGACGTTTGCACTGTCATCGTGTTTGGACGGCCCGTGGCTTCCACGACAGCTCTGGTGCCTGGTCCCTCGCAGCCCCGGCTCTCTCCACATCAGGCTGATTTACCAAGAAACCCACCAAACGACACACTGCTGATGCATTTGTCATAGGGGCATCTGGTAAAAACGCATAGCCGCAATAAAGACGCGCGCCTACTGCAGCGTGCAAATGAATAATTGAGCTAATGTGGCCGATTCCCATCACGTGGTGATGTTCCTGAGAGAAGGAAATGCTTCATTCAAATCCGACTTTAACGGGCTATCAGCAACGAGGAGAACAATAGGTAATAACCAGAACCTAAAACTGAATTTAGATTTTTTTCTCTCTCAGGTTTGACACTGAAGCAGAATAAGAGACAGGAGGGAAGAAATGGTAATCTGCAAGAAAACCCTTAAAAGAATCAATTTGGCAAGGTGTCTGAAAATGTGACTCTATCCGGCACTGTGATTCCGACTGTCTCCCGTAAGAGTGGGATGACTGTCTTTCTTCCCCGCTGACAGGCAGACCCAGGCCAAATTGACAGTTCTTTAAAGCGCCTGACAGAAAGCCGCATTAATTAAGTCATTGCTGGACTTTAATTGTGTTAAGAAGTTGAAAAAAAAAATCTAATATGAGAAAAGGTTACCAAGTCCTCGGTGGTGTCAGATTTTCTACTTTCTATGAATATTAATGTGCCTAATGAAGACAATCTTCGCTTCATCTCCCCATTGTTCTGTATTCAGGTGCCAAGCTTTCACAGCCATTGATTTGTTGTTAAAGAACAAATATGTCACGGGAGAAAATGACTGCCACGTCTTTTATCTTCAATTTATCAAGAAAAACGCCCCTTTTCAGCTCGGGAGACGATTTCTTTTTTGTGTGTGTACGTGCATGTGTGTGTGTGTGTGTGTGTTATTCTAAAAAAGATTTTAGCTGAGTGAGTGTCATGTCATGCGAAAGTTGTCAAGGTGCGTTTGGGTGTTAATTAGACGCGCAGAGCCAGTTTTGCTTTTCCTGCCGGGAACAAAAGGAAATTCGGTTTTCATGAGGCGCGGTGGACAACGGACGAGTAAATACTCTTTGTTTTGATTTAGCATTGGGTGCTTTTTGCATGATCTGTTTGCGCAGTTGAATGCAATCAGGACGCGTGTTATGGTGCAGCTGCCCGCCGGAGCTGGCAGATAAAGTCGTGCGATAAGATATTTGATGGCCGGTTACACGTTCTTTGGCTGCCACGCAGCCTGAGGGGAGAACAACACCAAGCTCTCCCCGCACTTCAATATTAAGCGGGCATCATGATTGCCAGGCATATTGAAGAGACAGAAATTCAAATGAACCTCTCTCGCCCTGTGATAAGACGACCTGAGTCCTAGTGAAAGATGAGCTATGGCTATTTCTGGAGAGCGCAGTGCTCTGTCTCGCCACAGGGCAAACCCTGAATAGCCCGGGTTGGAATTACTTGAAAAAAAGGACTGGCTGATGTACTTGGCACTTGTCATTGAGGGAGTGTCTTTTACTTACAATGCCACAGATCTCCATCTGAGGAAAGTGTACAAAGGAACTTGTGTATTTGTGAATCCTTTTGTGCAAACTCGGTTCCGACTGTGCCGTGTGAGTCAGGGAAACCTGGTTTCCCGAACGGGCCTCGTCTCAGAGCGAAGCTGATTTATTCGGAGGGTACGGAAAGTGTCAGGGATGAGACGCCGTGTGGACGACAGAGACGCCTTCTTCCCGATATCGTCCCTCTGGTCGGGATCAGTCGAAGCTGCTCTGAGATCAGCTCTCAAACAATCATCAATTTATTACTCCCCTCAAGTGGAAAATAAGGGGGTGAAAGATAATTCAAGATTATTTTATTTAGTTAATTTGAGAAATTACTATATATAGCTGTAAAAGTTTTCGGTTCAAGAATAAATGTAATTTTCTTTTTTTCCCCCTCAGTGTCACTTAAAGGCCTAATTTCTAATCTACTGAGGAACAGTATATAAGCTCTCTAACTGGTTGTTTGGATCTTTCTTTGTTGTGATGCTGAAGAAACATGATGAAACATGTCTATTGTTTTCATTCTGATAATCTGATTATCTGTTTATGATCTATAAACCAGAGTTAAAGAGGGGATGTGGCGTTAATGGCTTTAAACAATTTATGCCACATAACAGAGATTTCTCAAGGATAACTCTCCAAGTTCTTGCTTAGGCAGACTTTAGTTCTCATGCTGCTGTGAACCAGACTTTCCTTTATTTATGGGAAAAGTTTAACTTCTGGGTTTGTGCTGTAATGATGATCATTTTGACACTGAGCCGTAAAATTAATGGCCGCGTACGGCTGATATCTTACATTTGGTTTTGATCTATGTGTTCCTGTGTAGGTATTGTAGTGATAATAATAATAATAATTAATGCGATTTCGTTATTGCCGTTGCTTTGTTTCCGTCCTTAATTGTGACTCGAGTGACCCGAAAAAGACACAGGAGAACAAATGACGAGCAGCATCAGAGGGGAAGTAATGAAACGTCTTTCAACAACACTTTGTCTTCGCTCCTTTGGCCAAGTCTGGGATACCTATTAACACTCCCTTTAAATTATTCATTCTGATGGATAAAACACCTCCACAATTAATTGCATGTGAGCCACCCAGCCCACTTAAATCTGTGGAGGAGGCTGAAATTCACAGCGTGCACTCGTTAGATATATAATTTCCTTATGTTGGACCGAAGCTGACAGAAGAAAACAATAACACAGTATACTGTAGGTACATAGATGGCTGCTGATTAATGGGCACGTGGTGAGATATCCGGTCTGCAGTAGTAGTACGTCTTTAGGAGACAGACAGGGGAAGAGATACGACCTTCTGATATGAAACATTCCCATCGTTTGTATATTCAGTTTCATGGACATCACCTCAGAGCTAATGAACACCACACTTCTTGCACAGTCATCGAAATTACATCAGATTCCCAACCAGTGAAAACCACATTCAATGTTATGTATTAATCATAAATAGTATCAATAGGTGCAGGATTCATATTTTCCGCTTCCCGACTGCTTGACTGTGATAAAAATCGACCTTTTCAGACATTTCGGTGTCGGATTTTATGCTTGCCGATATTAAAACCTTTAGCATAAGAACAAACAATACAGGATAATGGGTTTGGCCGTGAGAAACTGTGTCAGCGTGATTATTATTAGCGTGATTATTATTCATTTTGTAACTTATTGCAATGATTAATTCAAAACTTTAAATAGATGATTACACTGCACCATAGAAAGGTGCATTTATCTCTTTGTTCTTAATTGGACTTTTGTTTATTTGGTATTTATATTTGTGTTTACTAATATATTTGTTGTTATTTTAGAAATAGAAAAATGTTTCGGTTACTTTGTCGTAAGGGGTTGTTAACGACATCTCAGGAAATTAATTTCTTTTTTAACATGTGTATATATACACATGTTAAAATATTATATATATGTATATATATATATCAGCGGATTACTCTCTAATATAGGTATGGGCATCAGTTCTCAAAAATCTATACAAGTACATTGTTATTACACAGTTTCATTAACTAACCACTGACTAAGCACAACTCCTCTTTGGTGTTAGATTTTATATGAAGTTTTGGTCGTAACTGTTCCATTGTTCCCACCTGGAGAGCAATGGATAAGACATTTGTGCATGACATTCGAGGATTAAGTGGGCAGAAGCTGCAGTATCGATGCAGGCTGCAAACATAAAGGCAGACTGATGGCTGCTGCCGGACTGATGTGAGCGTCAGTATTGACGTTTCGGAATAATGCCGTTTAAAAAATGCAAACACAGAGGTGAAAGATGTTATAACAAAAAGAAAAAGAAAAGTCAAGCTGTAAGCAGGGGGGGTAAATGAGCATTGTGTTTTTGTAAAAGTCTTTGTGCGCTGGCTCATCCGCACAAAGAAGAGTGTGCTGCCCGGCTATTTATTGCTGTGCTGCTGAATGCAACGCCAGCTCCAAAGGCTTCAAATCATTGGGGAGATTGTTAGGCTTCTGTGAAAATTACGGAAATGCAGGGGAAATGGATGAGCAACACTTCATAACAATTAATCAGAGGCCGCTGATTAATAAAGTTCATTTTTTATTCTCGATGATTCAGGGGATTATCAAAAGGACACTGTCCTTGTCATTTTGATTAACAAACCCATCCTCGCTCCGGAAGAGGACGCGCTGAAGGGAGACGCTTTCTTTCGCCCATAAAATAAATATTGAATGAGAATATTAACTCGTTAACCTTGACAAGTATTTGTAATTTTCATAAGGGGGTAAACCAGCGGATTCAGCACAAAATCTGCTGTGGGGGTTTGAGAAAAGGCACGGAAGAGGGGTGGGAGGACGACAACACACAACAAATTAGAGAGAATGAAGAATGCTACTGCATGAATCCTGTCATTTTTATGGGCTGCAATGATTAATTTGTTTGTTCAAATTCTCAATTAAGCCAGGAGGAACTGGCAGAATTAGAAAAAGGAGAGCGGCGCAGTCTCGTCTTGGCTTTGCAAGCACCCTGGGGAGATATAGCCATACCTGATCTCAGGTCATCAGGCTATTGTGCAGACAGCTCACACAGCCGGGAGCAGGGGCGTGGTGCGTGTCCTCACAAGTCATTTCAAACAGCACGGGGGGGGAAGGAGATCAAAATATTTCGTATCTCCTCCTCCCTCCACCCCCCCTCCCCGATAAATCAAACCGCCTTTTTTTCTTCCATTTGTCCAGGTTGCCTTGTCAAGGGTAATGCCCTTAAAATGTCAATTGTCAGTGTGAGCATGCATTGCATTAGTGATAAAGCACAGTTCACCACACACAAAAACAGCGGTCGGCCGCAGCGTTCTACAGAAAGAAATAAAATATGGAGCTCACACTTCCCTTTTCCCTGGAGGCCCCGTGCACTTATTATTTGTCAGAGTGACAGATGTTGTTCAAATGACGGCGTCTCATGTGTGCTGAACTTCCACCGCAGCCCTGCCGCGAGAGACCGCGGGACGCTGCGCACCATCTGATGGCGGAAACCTCCGTGGACTGGATCCCTGTGCTGCCAGGCTTTCTGCAGGGAAGCCCGGCAGCAGAGGGACGAGGTCGTCAGGGTGGTCCGCCGAGGCGATCGGAGCTCTACACTCACTAACAGCAGGCTCCACATTGGCCCCTGAGATACAGCACAGCAGATATGTGGTGCCACAAAACTCAGAACCCAGAGTTAGATAAGCTCATCGGAACTGCATTTGCCGAGTGCGGTGAATTTCTTTCAATGGTGGCCGCAACAAACATTATTTACAGCCCAGACATAAATATTAATATAGCAAACAAATGTGCGAGTTCCCGAAACCGTGCTGTGAGAGTTTCATAGTGAATATGCAGTCAGGCGGCACAGACAGGGTCAGCGAGCTTTGTCGCACAAACGTAAAGGTTCAACGCGAGGCCCGTTCCTCGTATTCATCAGGCAGAGACACTGCACAGTGTCAATGTGATCCGCACAATGCGACGTATAACCTCAGGTCACTTGACTTATCTCCGCAGCAAGAAGATACATTCTCTAAAAAGAAATGGAAATGCATTTACATTTTTTTTTTAACAAACAGTAAAATGGCGGAGTAACCGCAGAGCTGGATCACTGACTCTTAGCTGACCCACTGATGTGTGGACAATATGTCTGAGCCTTTCTTTATGATGTAATGCATTTAAATCAAGTGCTACACCCGGTGTACATTATCTCTTTATTAGGTTTGCTCGGTAAAGTATTTGTTTACCTCTGCGGCCATTTTGTATTATTATCGAAATCAAACAAAAGGATAAATCTGGTACGTTCAAGCGTAACGTGTCAAAAGAAGAAAACAATAATGTGGAGACAGGTTCTGCTTCTGTTTTACATACACTGCAAATTCTCCCAGCTAAAGTGCAACTCTTATTGTGTTTACGACCATTATATGATTTTTGTAATGAAATCACAGTGTGTTTTCCAGACCAGTGGGCTCTTTTAATAGTGTTGGCCACCTTTCTTCCTCCAATCCAAGGTGTCCTCTATGCAGCGTGTATATCCAGAGCAGCAGCCGCAGCAGCATTGACTAGAGCCAGCACTTGTGAAGCGAAAATGCTTATTAGTCAAACAGTCCCCATCGGAATAATGCCACGGTCAGCCGGTGGTGAGGGATAACTCTGTGCCGATGACACTCCGGAGCCTATTCTGCAGGGGATCTGCTTCAGCACGGCGCGCACAAACATGATGTATGGACACACAAGCAGAGAAGCATCATGGGACCACACAATAGAGGAGCGGTGGCGGAGGAGTTTCTGCAGGGAGAGCGGTGCCTGCACCGAACGTGCTCTTCAAAACAATGACGGCGTGTTCCAGTTTCTGTTTAACGATCCGTTTGCCCCCCGCAACCTTGATCAAAGCCTGACGGCGAAAACGACGCAGATAAAGATGAATATAGAATCATTTTAGCCCGCGGCCTCCACAGAATCCCCTTAAATTCACGTGTTTCTTCATACTTAAGAAGAAAAAGAAAACACATCCACCATAGTCATCTAGCTCCTTTTGTCTGGTTACACAGGAAGGAGGCACAGCGGCGTTTAGCCAGGCTTCCTCAGTTAATAGTTGCTTCCATGAGCTCGGGTGAGACCATGTTACCACCAGACAACAACAGTCTCTTGCCCTTTTTCTTATTTGCTGTCCAATTGTTCTTGTTCTTGAATGGCATACATAGTGAAGAAGCCGATGTGTATATAAAATGGGAAAATTGTATTGTTGTAAAACACTTTTTTTTTGTGGAGTGGTTCATACTGTCACGGTTTAATTGGATTAAAAGTGGATTTTAACCACGCAGCTAAAAAGCCAACATGGCTTCCTTCTTTGTGACATTCTGCGACCTCTGTCCCCTCAGAGGTCAGCGCTGTCAGGACGACGTGTTGTCTGTCAACTTAGCGGAAGTGGGTGTCACAGTTCACCAAGTGATTATGTGGATTCACATTGAATAATCAGTGAATCCAGTGACCGTACCGGCCGTTCCGCTGATGTTAATCGATGTTTAAATTCACCCCACTGGTGTTTGAGCTGCGGGTGTAACGGGGACTTAACGCAGTCACTGCATATTTATTCTGACTTTCTGCCAGCTCCCGTCTGGTTTACTACAAAGAGGTTTGTCAAAGCATCATATATTTATGTGGGAGATTTGCTGTGTATGGGGAAGGCGAAAATCAATTTCCCGCTCCTCTTGATAATTGATCTTTTTTTTTCATGCCTTTACTGGAAAGATGACACGTAAGATCTATCTATCTATCTATCTATCTATCTATCTATCTATCTATCTATCTATCTATCTATCTATCTATCTATCTATCTATCTATCTATCTATCTATCTACGAAATCATATCAGCTGCTTTGTGCGTCCACGTATAAAACAATATGTGTTGCACTGGTTTGAGTCTTCGTCTCCACTCTCCAGTCTCGGAGACTCCTTTATCATTAGCCGGTAAAACCTTCTCAAAATAAATCCCATCCCATAAATCTACCTCAGACGGAATCTGATACTGTTAAAAAGTGACAGCGGCTGACCTTGAGATTTATTTTTGTCACGCCAGAAACCGTCTCCCTCAGCAACGAGAGATGCGCCTGTCCAGATGGTTTTGTGTGGCATCGTCTTGCTAATTGTCAGTGATGCCATCAAAGGGATGTAGCGGACCTGACAACTTAGCTGATGAGCAATAAGATGAGTATGAGCGGGGGGGTGGGTGGGTGGATGGGGGGCTTGTATTGGAGCCAAAAACATGTGACAGTTTGTGCAGCCTAACTATGTTTTTAAGCCCTTTACATCACTTGGCGTCCTTTGTTTCCTGCATTTGTGTCAGAATAGTATTTATAATTGTATTAGTGTAATTATTACATCTAAAATAAATCATGCAAGCTATAAATATCTCACAAAATACAATAATGCAGAGAGGATATGTTGCTAATAGCATGCTAAAGGTTGTAGGCCTTATTATAAAATGTCTCTGCGGTAATTATACATAACATGTTTTTGAAACCATCACCTGTCCCTGTTGACTTTAGAGTAGAACAGCGGCTGCAGAGCAGAAGCAGAAGCAGAAGCAGAACGTCCCCGGTGACTGTAAAACATGCAGGACAAAACATATGACACAGGGGACGATCCAGACCGAAGACTGACATGTGCTAAAGTACATTATAGTCATTGCCAGGATAAAGGTCACATTGACTCCGGGTATAAATTGGACGGGACAGCTCCAGCATACATGTAGTGTCAAGTGTGAGGAGGTCTGAAAGAAAATCCCTCGGATGTTTCAGGACACACACGCGCGCACACACACACACACACACACACACACACACACACACACATGCAGGCGGAATAGTGTCTACATCTTACTCTCACATTTAATTGTCACATTTAAAGAGAAGTTCACTTTCAGTTCATTGTGTAATAGAGATACTTGTAGGTTTTTCTGCTAGCGGTCATCAAAACGATGCAGAGAGGTGGGACGCCAGTTAAAGTTCACAATTCATTCTACTCTACATGCATATGTTTATGTTCATATATATAGCATATACATATATTTACATTTGTTTGTAAAGTCTTTTGACTGAGAATCCCCTGCCTGGAACGGCAGGAAGCACGAGAGCAGACTTTTGCTCCGAGATACAAAGGGAAACATACTTGAAAGGAAAGAAGCAAATGAATGCAATGCCTCATTAGGCGGGTTTTATTTGACCGTAGCCAATTAGAGAGCATCTGTAATTTAAAACAGTCAACCTAAAAAAAGATTCCACCAGGAACACACACCCCCTCGCGGGACCAAATCCTTTGCCTTGTTTTCATCCAAATTATTATTTTTTTTTTACCAGTGATATTTTCTATTTGGCTGAATATAAATAATCAACCGAGGGGAGTCGAGTTCAGAGACATGCAGATGCATGTCGGGCTGCAGTCAGAGATTGTAGGATGAGATGAAAGAGGGAGGTGCGGGGGATGTGACGGAGGTCAAGGTGGTGTGCTGATGTGGTGTGCCGATGTGTTGGGCCTTGCTCTCGGTTGGCTGCGCCGACTCGTTTTGCCTTTGCTCCCTGATCAATATCTCTCCCTCTGTCTTAATCAACGAGCCGCTGAGGTATTTGCCGGCTGTTACCTTAATGACACAAAGGTGCACTTTGAAAGCGGAGCTGCAGCCCGGGCGAGACTGACAGCTGCTTTGGCCATGAATCACAGCTGAGTGCAGATCAACCCGGTGCTCCTCACAAACAGAGACAGCACTCAGATACTGATAGTGAGCGGTGGATCCCCAGGCTGCAGCATCACAAGATATGACCATGGGTAGAACACGACTGCTCACTCCGCAGGGGCGGGGGCTCTGCGGGGGAAAAATAGTAACACCTGTATTGCTCATACTGGTTGTTAAGCATTGGAATAAAATTTTGTGCAATATGCATAACCAAATGCTGGAATAATGAGCCATCTGTATGTGTGGTCCCTTCCTTGGAGATGCCAAGAACGGCACCATCTGTGATGCAGCTACCAGCTGTTTTCCTTCTTATTACATGTTTATTAAAAGCTGAAGTTGTCCTCCTCGAGAAGGGGAAAGGAGAGCATGGGTGGCAACGCTGGAGATCCGATTGCCTCCATCTCCATCGGAAACAGACTTGAGCTCTGTTTCCCGGTCCCTGTAAAAACACACAAACTGTTTTATCAGAACAGAGGGAGCGCTAATTAAATGCTCCCTCTTCTTCATCAGCCACTCGCTGGAAATTAAGAGAACAAACACGAGATTGACTGGCAGCGAGGCAACAAACATGAAAGAGGACGGATGAATCTAATCCGCCGGGACTGGAAATAAATAAATAAACGGTGTCACCTACCCCACCGTCGCTCAGCCCTTTGGCTTTGTGTTTCAGAATCCCCCAGCAGGGTTTACGCGCCTTTTCTATTTGCATTGTTTTCAATTTTCAAAACCTATTAGCAAGATATCGATCGACCGCAATTGAGCATTTATGCACAGCAGGCAACCTACATCCCTCCAGTCAGAATCAGATCACATCTCCCGTAATTGAGGGTGGCAGAACTGCAGACCACCCTCTGCAACTGTCAACAAATTTCAGGAGCTCAAACTAAGATGAGTCAGGGATGCATCCTGGCGCCGAGTGATGGACAGCGAGAGGGAGAACTGGAAATGTCCATCAGCGTCCTCTGCCACGTGCTGAACAAGACAGGTCGGGTCTGAATAGACGCTGACAAACCCAGGGTGGACACACTGTCGACGCAGACTAAAGAAATACCAAGGGACAAGTGACAGGCTGCTCTGATGCCTCACCTAACTGCAGCGGGGAGGCAGGAATAGTGCACGTCGGCTCGCACGTGCACGCTCGTCCATATGGACAAACTAGATTTGAAATTGTCAAAATGCACAGAATGCGCTGTACGCCGCCTGTGCATCACTGTGTGATGAGAATTGCGAGTGCGGTACAATAGATATTTGTGACAGTGCATCCATTTCTGATGTTAGCGTGTTCACTTCGCTCAGTGCTCAATAAAACAAACAAAATGCCCTCCATTTCTGTATAAACAATTACCTTCCATAGATTGTAACCTTATTGGATCGAGTGAAATGTTTGAAATAAATCATTAAAAGCGCTGACAGGGCATTTATCTTCACTCGTGCTTTAATTCTCTGTGCACAACACAGTGGAGGAAGTCAGTCAAGGGTGTGTTTTTTTTTTCCACTTTTCTTTTTTTGGTTAACCGGGCCCCAATGTGCCTCAGTGTGCCTTGTGTGTGTGTGTGTGTGTGTGTGTGTGCTTGTAAGGGCACCGTCGCGTGTGTCAATCCTCCTGTGGAGCCGTGTTCTCAGAGCTCTTCATTTTGAAATCAAGCATGAATAATTAAGCCATTTTCACGAGGCTTCTTTAACGATATATTACACAGGAGGAAATAGGTCAAGCGGCGGTGTTCGAAAGATGGTTCGAATGGGTTTTGTTGGGTTAAAAAAAGCTGTGAACAATAGCCCCCCCAACCTTCCATATTCTGTACTCACTGTGCAGCAACACATTTGGACTAATGTTCTCGCAGATGTGAAAGCTGTTCTTTTTTTGTACTTGCTGCCAGGGTTAGCATCACATCTGGGTCATTGCGTCTTTACACCTGAGGTAATCCAGCTTCTACCACAGGAAGTGATGTTCACATGCACAAAAGGCTTTGACAAGCAAACATAAAATAATAATAATGTAATTACGTTATGATGATGTTGCATATATAAACAAGTATTATTGATTGACAGTAAATCATTTTAAATGTCTGCAGCTGTGGTTTCTTAAAAAAGTAGACGCTAGTTGCATCGTTTACATTCAGACGCTGGAACTGGAGCATGAGACACTTCCATCACACAGCGTGACAAATTCCTGTTGTTTGTCCTGCTCCTTTATCCCAGGTTATAACACCGAGTGAGGCGGAGACATAACAGTCAAGGTTAAGCTGAAGTGTCTCTGTGACATCCTCCCAGTCCAGACGAGACTGTGAGGATGAGTCGAAATCTCTCAAAGTGACGCGAGGTCGAAACAAAAGACGCTTTCTGAAGCTGCTTTGTTGACAATAAATAAAAGGCAGATTTTTGCCGACACTCCAGAAGTGCCATGGGTGACTTGCAAGGAATGTGTCAGGGCCGACTGGTAATCGAGCTAACATGGGTGTAAAACCTCAAACAAACATTCAAAGAATGCACAAACTCTGCGTTCTGCTCTTTGTCAGAGAAGCAGCACCAGCTCTTGATGAGATATGAGACAGAAAAAAAATCATTTATCTGATTTCAGGCTTTGGGAAAATTGTCTGATTGTGTAACTGGGAAGATTTTCAAATTCTTTTTTTTTTTAAATCTAACATAGGATCTCTGTTCCACCAACTTTACAAGACTGTCCTCAAAGTCAGGTCAAAGGTCAGAGACGCTGAGTTCTTGTCTACTTTTCTTAGGATGTTTCCTTTACGCCACAGGAGTCTTTGTCTTTGTTTAACACTAATAAGACACATGTTTTGTTGCAGTGGAGGAGCCAGATCTGAGCATTGCAACCATGCAGAGAAGGAAAAACTTATCAGGATCGATAATATGGCAAATCCGACCTGGATCTGCAGATGACGGCAACAGGTTGGTAAAAAAAAATTCCTGATTCCTGCTGTGTGGGGCGACGCCGATGACATAGGGATACAGTAGGTGTAAGCAGCGGTGGAGAGAGGGCGGCCGGGGGAGAGATAAGGTGGTGGGCACTTGTGTAACCCCTGTCACCGCACATGCATGCTTTGTGTACACAGGGGGTGTTAAGAGCTGTCAGACAGGTAAGACTCAGGCTCGATCTGAGCCGTGATTGATCGCCCAGGTTCAGGTGGAGTTCAGGGGAGGTCTCCGGTATCATTGGCAAAATGAGTGACAGACACAAAATAGGGTGATGGAATATTATCAGGAAGCCATTTGTAATGCGGGCCGAGCCAGCATCTCTAAGGGGTGTTGTCTCTCTGAAATGAAGCCATCCATCACCTCAGCTTCATATTTGATTAGGTCATGAGAAGCTTTTAAAGAGAAAGCAGGCCTTTAGTATTGTGCTCACATAATGTGGTGACCAAAAACAGAGTCAAAACAAAACACCAGGCATCGTATAGGTGTTTCATCTCAAGTGTGAAAATACACTGCAGATATACTTATAAATGTAAAATCTTATTCTGACAACCACGGTAAAGTAAAAACTATTTCTTTCTCAGATGTACTGGAGTTATAATCTGAAGAAAAAAACCCCAAAAACTTCTG
>JAFBJQ010002260.1:209695-381344 GCA_016785345.1 Trinectes maculatus
GGAGTGAAAATTCCTATTGGCTTTACAGGTTTATTATCAACGCAATCATGTTCGACTGCATTTTTAAAATGACCGGTGGAACGATAGTCAGGGCAGATCACTTGTGACAACAGTGGAGTGCAGGCACAATGCAGCAAAGCAATAGGAAAGACAGTTTCCTTGTCCTTGGCAGTCATGTGATTTCAGATGTATGAATAGGTTAAACATGTTTTTTTTTATCACTGTGGCATTTGAATTATAATCTTGTTGGAACATGGGCTGCTACAAAACTCGTCTTCAGGGCTAACATAGCACACTGTGCATATTTAATTCTAAAAGCACATCCTGTAGTTCGTGTTTGTTTATCTTTTGGAGATATTCCTGAGAGCAAACGTCTATAAAGTGTTATTATTATCATGACTGGGCATTAAATATCTCTCTCTTTATTTTTGTGCAAAAGTGTTTTGTTTTGATCAAATCCAGCCTTGAAATTCACATCGACTCATGAGCACAACAAACCATATATTTACACTTTGTTGCGATGCTTGCAGTTTTCCCAACTCGCCCCATAGAGATACCCTTTAATTACTTTCTCCTCATCAGCTAGTTTTCATGCTGTATGTTCTTTATGCTGTAAAATAAGTGGGGTAACAGGAAGTTGGGTGTTTTTTTTTTTTTTTTGGAGTCATCTTATTGCATATTGCATTATTCTCCTGCATGCCAGTAAGGTGACAGGTGCAGATAATAGTAATGGTTTGCGAAGGCTTTTGTTTGCATGTGAGGCAGACAGGGTGGTGCACTGTCTAGGTGATAAGAACCAAGACTCCTGTGCCCTCCAGCACAGTGATCTCTCTCCTCCGCTCTGCGCTCTCCTGTGTGGAAAAAAACAGCCTGTTATGATTGGTCTCAAGGCAAGTGCCTGTGCAGTGTTGCACCTCTCTACAGCAACTGCTCATTCACCTTGCCTTCCCTCTGAGACCTGCACTAGTTTCCAGGCAAATGACACAATTTGATATGCCGTTGGGGTGATTCATGTGGATAATGTTTCCATGTGATCGTTGCTGCAGAAAAGAGACTATTTCTTGTTATGATTTTTTTTTCTTGTTTTTTTTTTTTTTTAACTCATTACGTCTGACAATAACCAGAATATTGGGAGGGTTTATTGCAAGCAGGCTAAAACTCATTATTTTCTGCTAGACATCCCAAGTACAAAAGAAATTATGTTATGGTGTTTTGTCCAGGTCCCTGCAGATGTAATGATTTACAGAGGAAAAAATGGGAAGGAGAGCTTAAAGGTGGGTTTGTTCATTTATGTGGATTTAGAGGATGAGAATAGAAGGCAAGCTTACAGTTAATACAGTAGTACCCTGGGCCTGGTATCGATTTCACGTAGGTGGCGTCGTATGGTTCTCTTTGGTATTAAGTAAAAACGCTCCACACCTCATGTGCTTTGTATTATTGTAATATTAGTCATTCCCGTTATAGTTTATTATATCTCTGCAATGTATATCATGTGCAGTTTCGTCAGCACCGAGCACGTCATCTCTTTTTCCACTCCTAGTCAAGAAGATTTAAGCGAGCACATTCATCTTGTAGTTGTTGACCTACATGTATAGTCAGTCAGGCAGCAGACACATTGTCCAGATGGTTATGTGTTCTATAAAAACAATCAAGGCCGGATCGGGTTAGCCTAACCTGAGATGCTTTTCAATAAGGTTGACATACAGAATTAAGAGGGGAAAAAAGAGTCTGTGCTCTGATTTCAGTGGTTAAGACCAGCTGAGGTTCGAGCTCTTCTTTCATTCAAAAACGAATCACGACACAGTTTTACCCCAGTTGGCACGAAAATGTTTGTTTATATAAAGTAGGGAACAAAATGCTTAGTACTAAATGACATTTTGAATATGACATTTTCCCTTAATATGAAAGCGCCAAAAAAAGGGAAAGCATTAATCTTAAGTTATCCACGCTGTACCTGATTTGCTTCTTATCAAATCCATAATGAGCTTCAATTAAGATTTATTATGCAAATTAACCCTCAGCTGCTACTGACTGCAGGAGCAGGAGCTATGACAATATTGTGCTAATGGTGTGATCTGTAACAATTACAAAGGTAAACTGCCTCCACGCTGCACAGTCTGCAGGCCTCTGAGCGGTCACACCACAAAATATGCATTCATGTGTCGGGGCCTGTGGCGAACGCGCCAATAAAACTTTGTTTTTTTAGGTGCTGAGGTGTGATTTACTCATATGTTTTGGCAAAGTTTAATTCAATTAAAATACTAACACCACTAACACTATCACCACGTACTGCATACGTGGTGATAATCGCATGGATGCATGGAAAAGCTAATGTCCTGGCAAAATAAACAACACACATTAACCTGCCTGTTAAACACACGTTCACTGAGCCTTGTTATGACTGAACCTCCATATGCAGACGTATAATCGGACTCGGTTCTGTCAGGTTATGAGCAGAGGAAGTGCTGCCGCACACGTTTCTCCAGCTCTGTATGAAGTTGTGAACCTTGCACCTTTTGCAACTTCATTTAGCACAAGGCTGATGGCTTCCTGACAGCTTTATGGCTCACATGTTTTATGAGTCGTCATGCCGCGCAATTACACAGGACCTAATTTGATGAATCAAGTCGGTGTTCCACCGACTCCGTTGACCTTGCTGGCCTGTGGTCTCCCGTCTCTGCACCTCGGTCAAAGACGGGCTTTCACACGATTCAGTCACACTCTGGTTAGAAAAAAACAAAACAAGGATAAACTGTGGGCTTGCTTAAACTGTCTTTGGTAAGTCATTAGTCCAAAATAATCAGTGAAAGCAAGATTTACAAAAGCATTTACATATACCACAATATTAAAATCCTTATGTCTCTGATCATTGTTTATGTTTCATAGACTGTAATATCGTCTGCAATAATTACACTTCGCTGGTGTTTTTAGAGACGAGATCCAAAAGTAATGAAGAACAAGGACTAATTAACCTTTTCAATTATGTTTATAGATGTTTAACAAAAACATCATTTATGATGATTATTGGTTCATTATTAATTTTACATATTTTCGGATGTTTTGCTAGAAGGGAAGGTTCAGAAATGAAACATAGAGTCATAACACAGTCGACACAGTGATTTTAACTGTAAACTATTAAGGCTTTCGGTGTTGTTGTCTAACAAACCCCTCTCTCAGTACAGACACTGATTCAGATGATAGAAACGGCAGGTTTCCAATTAACAAAGCTTTCAGATACTGAATGGCTCATTTGATCTTTTTTTTGATCAGCAAAACACGTTCTCGTGTCAAACTGAATCTAAGAGTAAAGAGTTTGTTTTTCCTTGGGGGGGTTAAGCAAAAATCTGGACTTGGATGGAGAAGCATATGTGCCAGTGTAGTGTATGACGGTAAGACGACATTTTTTCGGTGTGAGATTTTATTAGATATATTTTTGCGGTTTTAATAAACCTGCCCAGCCTTTGATCCCGTACCTGGTGTACCTCAGCCACTTGGCACCGCGTTGTGTTTAGGGCCTGTGTCTTAGGGCTCTGCCGGCCTGTTTGTGTCCACAGTATGTGCTGAGCTAGTCTGTTGAAACAGCTTAATTGATACTCATTAAACAGCAGTGACAGCTTAGGTGTCCGTGATGAATGTAGAATAATTCTCTTGTACTTACAACTTGATTAAGAAGAAGCACACAACATGTCAGCGGTGTAGCCTATGGCTCGGTCTGTATGCACTTAACCAGCTACTTAGAATGATCAGTCTTATTGGCTGCGCTACCTGCAGGCTGCCCTTTAAGTTAATCTTCCGCAGTTGTGTGCGCCTGAAATAAACAACTTTGCAAACTCTAAATGAAGAAGTTTCGCAAATTCACACGGAGATTAAAAATAACTCGGAGCGTAACACCTCGCAATGAGGATAAACTGAAAACGTGAATTATTTGGACTCGTCTGTGTGTTTACTCAGCCTCAGTCTGGCATTTCCCTACAATAATAAAGTCGACGGATGAAAAATGCACGTCTTGTATTGTTTCAGTTAGAAATTAGAGGCAGTTGGAATTGGTACAGAATTGACTGTCTTTGTAATGAGTGCATGACGAATGGTGTCATTTAGAAAAGAGAACAAATGCCGGGAAACCAAAAATATTATTCCGCAGTATTTTTATATGCCATGATATTCTGTGAAGATCGAGTAATTTCACTAAGTACCCAATAAAAACATACTCATAATATTTCTGTACGTCTTTCTGGAAACACATTTCACGTGATGGAAATCGCGGCATCAGATTTTTAATTTTTTGTTTTAATTTTTTGGGTACGGATTTGTTTGGCTCCCTCAGAGAAAACATCAACGTTAAACTCCTCATCGCTGGCACCGGCAACGCTGACATCTGACGAAAATGACGAACCTCTCCTCTCTCCGTTCTGCGAGCACATAAAAGACGGGGGAATTTCCGCAGAGCATGGATTTACGGCTTTATCCTCACATGAGGGAGGTCCTGTTACAGGAAGCGGCATGTCTAATTATGGTCCAACTGTGTCTGACTGAGAGCAAACACCACGGCAAAGGCTGCCAGTAGGAACTGCACTGACACGTCACAGGTCTCACGGCTCGCGGTGGTTGCGGGATGATGTCATCGTCACCCAGATTTCGTAATACCAAGACAAAAAGGGATTGAGCAATAGCAGGACTCAGGGTTTGGTAAAGACCAGTTCCAAACACTGTGGGACGTCGCTTCAGCAGGAACGTGTTTGCTTCTTTTCTTGTCAAGGTTACACACTTCTCTCTCACATAACGACACCCATGACCTCACTGACGGTAACTGCACTATGTCCACGTTTGTTGTAGTGTTTGGAGCAGATGCAGATTCATCACATACACTTCCCCCTCCTCCCCTTTACAAGAATTTCATGGACTCCGCGTCCTCCCATGTTTGCCTGTTCATCGTATATCTCAGCGCAGACATTCAAGAGGTTGCTGGCCGGGCCAGTCGTAAGTCATCCTGTCCATCAGGACCAGACGCGCTTCCCTGCTCCGATTTCCAGCTGTAACTTGTAAACCAGAACGGCATTCGTAAGATTAACCGAGTGACAGAAGGCCTCTAAAAGCAAACTGTAATAGTACAATATGTTACAGTCATATTTTACAGCCGTTAGTGTGTGAGGCCAAGTATGCGTATGTGTGTAGATGGATCAGTTGAAGAATCTAATAGGCCTTGCATTGCAACTCAGGGAGCCAAGAAAGTAACGGTGTTGTGTTACCCCTGCTTTTCGTAGGCTGATAATAATGATGCGGGTGTAAACGTCATGGGGACCTGGTCACCAATAGCACATCACCTGTGACACGTTTTTTTTTTTCTTTTGTTAATAGCATAACTTGTTTTCAGCTCATCTAGTATTCTGATAAAGAAGTTTTATATCCTGAAGTGTGTGTGCGCGCGTGCGCGTGTGCGAAAAGTCGTCGATATAGAACTAACTGTCAAAATAAGTCGTGTTCAATCCAAAACCGTTTAAGTTGTCAAGGACACACATTTTCCTGCCTCCCATATCCTGGCAAACATTGAGTCAGCAATTGTCTCTTGTCTTTTCGGTGCTGGTATCTCCTGCTCCCCCCAGGCCATTTGGAAGTTGTAGAGAGTGGTCATTTTCTCCGTGTCAGTAGGAGGTCAGTGTTGTGGCAGTCAGCAGAGCTATTCGGTCTGGTGAAACAGGGTCTGTTGGGACCCCTAAAGACATTTTGTCCGATGTGGTCACCTCTCGCTGTCTGTCTTCCAGCCTGCGCTCCTACAAAGTGCAGAAGTGCTTGATTCATTTTTTTCTTCAGACTTTTATCCGAACCTGACACACCTGACACCACTCAGCTGTCAGTTTCAGACTGCTGCCTGAAAATGTCATGTTGGGCCCCTGATGATGTTTGCATTTGCATATACTTCCTCACTGTTTGGCCCTTTATCTCCCTGTGTTTATCTCCGTAGTCCAGTGCAGATATCTACCTGCCCTTTAACACACTGTGTTTCATACAGTGTGTTAGCGACTGGCACGTCCTCTCTGATGTTTAGCGTTTCCCTGGTAGCTGTCGCCTGGGGCTCTCTCCTTCCTAAAATGTGGCAGGGGTCATGCACAGATCATTGCTTTTGCCAAAGGCCCCGACTTTAACAGAGAGAGTGACCAGCGCGGGACGGTGGTGCAGCGGCAGTCAGTGATGCGTCTGGAAATATCGTGAATATAATCTGCTCCATCATCGCTGTTACAGAGCATCTGGTTGTTTTCACTGGTTTGTGGAGTGGAGGAGAGGAAAAGACATGAAGTTCACTCACAGCAACAGAAAGCCTCAGATCGCCTCTTTGTACATTGTAACTAATATAAACATATATCTGATTTGATTAAACTTTACAAATGCAAACTTGTAGGAAATTTAGAAAAACTTAGGCAGCGTTCCTCCATTTTTGTTTGTGCCAATCACATCAGCATATTTAATTTAACAGAACATCAAAGAACTTTATTAAAAAATCAAGAAAACCGCATCGCTTAGCTCCTGCTCACATTTACTTACAATGCAGTGATATGTAAAATTACACTTTCAGTTCTATAGTCATGATATTTATATTTGTGTTTAAAGATGACAGCTACATCGCTGATAACTTAATGTGATAATGACACGCAACAGGATGACAGCTGAAGATAAACATATATAATCTGTAATCCAAATTATCTTTAATATTATGAATATTCAGATGTACAGAGTTAATATATTTTAATTACATGCTGCCGCTTATGCTCTTTAGCTGCTGAGCTAATGATAACTAATATTCTAATAGCACATAATATCCAGTGTTATTAAGATAGTCCTCATAAGTATGTTAAACATAATATGGATTGTGTTATTTAAACACAATGGCCTGCTAGCATTAGCCTTACTAGCTGAATATTGTTGGGGTTTTTTTAAGACTGACTGGTACACATTAACCTGAACAGTCAGTGGTCTTATTTTGTTTTATAGCTTTTAACTAAACTGAAAATGAGAAACTCGTTAATGGGTCTGACTCTGGCCTTGGTTTTATGTGGGGGGGCAATTAGGCACAGGGAGGTTGTCGGTACACGTTTGTGTTTTAAGGGGGTCGTCGCACAGTGGACTCGACTGACCCGAACCCTAAACACCAAATTATATCCTAATCTCTGTGCTGGTCTCTAACGGCAGGATAATGGGGCATCTGACCTCGCACGGCCCACCCTTGTTAAATGGACGACCAGTAACCTCAGCGATGTAAAACACTTATATCAGTATCAGTTCTATCACAATCCACTATATGTCATCATTTGCACTTTCTGTTTCCTCCCAGTTTCACTGCTGCTTTTACCACCTTCAGTCGCTTCTTTTAAAGCCAACTAGAATCCCTGACCAGGACTTCCTCACTCCCTCAGTCAGGTGGTTGTTGATGTGGAGGATCCGTCTGACCGTTTTTATATTTCTTATGCCTCCTCCGTCACATCCTCCCATCAGAGCCGCGCGGCTCCATGCAGAGCCTGATGACAGAATCCGTCACCTCATTGTGAGACTTGCGACTGTTAGCAGGAGTTGATTACGTTTCGGTGCTCTGGTTCGTGTGAGGATACTTTCAGCTTGTCCTGTTGAAACATGAGAATTACACCCAGGCGCCAAATGGACACATTTCTTTTTAGCGAGGAGCTTATCGACACGGTCGGAGGAGCTTTAATTTGCTCTGTGTTTTTTTTTTTAAAGGCGTCCGGATGACTCATATCAGTCTTATTCTCGTCACGTATTTTCCCCCATTTCTGTAAATCGCATTAAAACAAAGAGGTGCCAGCCCATTAGCCAGACGTGTGCACATGGTCGTGCGTTGATGTTGAATTGTTTGTAGGTTTTGTGTGTTTTTTTGGTTTTTTATGTGTCCTCCATGTTTCATGGCGGCCCTCGTGCCCTGGCAGCGACCCAGATGAAAAGTTCCGGTACTGTCCAGACGCATCCTTTAGGGACCTCATCAGCCCCTGAATTTCCTTCCCCTCACGCCTGAGGGCATCCATATTCATTTCCTCCTCTGATTTGGGGAAAATGATGAAAGGCTGGCTTTTTTCCAGTCTCCTATTTCCTGCCAAGGTTGCCTGCATTTCAATGCGACGTAAATCTGCAAAGACCCGCGAACACGCTCCCATTTGGACGCGGCCGCTTCCACGTTATTAGTATCGCGCCCTGTCAGAATGAAGAGAGGGACAGACTGGCCCGTGTTTCCTGTTGTAATAACATATTATGTTATTGTCAGAATTTTGTGTGCATAATTGCACAGCACAGTGTGATTGCGCGAGAGTCATTAAACCGACTCACTGTTAAATCACTCAAATGTTACTATTGTCTCTATTGACTTCCTGCAGAATGTTGCCTCTGCTTTCTGTAAAACTAATATCTCATCCGATGTCACGTTATAAGGTCTTGATGATATCACGCAGGAAGCTGCACTGCTTTGAAATAAACCTGTGATTAAACTGGTGGGTGGGTATTTACCCTTACCGGAGACGGGAAATGAATGTTAATGAAAATAACAGTCACATACAGTAATAACCCAGCTCTGTAATTATTGGGATGCTTTGATGATGCCATATATACTCAGCGCACACATGCGCCTATTAAACTAAACCTCAGGTAGACTATTAGCTCCGCTAGCAGGGTCCTGCCCTCTGCTTTGCACAACAGTGCTCGGGGCGGAGCCACCCGGCCCTATGAAGGAGCGGGCTGGCGGTTGCCGAGACAACCCTAAACACACATGTACACAAGGGGAAGGCCCCACTGTGAGAGCGATCATCTCCACCTCTGGCTGGATAAAGAGCGGTGTCGCTCCACTCACTGGAATGCACTCCTGCCCTACAGGCGTATACATCCCACGCTGATCGTTATTGATGACACACCACGTATGGAGGTTTACACTTAAAGTACCATACAACACAGCACACGTCCAGGTTCTGTGTAGTCAGTATGAAAGGGAACCAAGTTACGTGGGACCCAAATCTGGGTTTTGCTTGATATAAGAAGTGAAATGCTTTGTTTTTGTTGAATGAGATCACAGTTTGAAAGCAAAAGGATTTGCACCCAACATGGGAATTCAGCTTATTGCAGGAAAATAAGAAGAAAAATTCAGGTAAATTAAAGCAGCCTGGGCAAGTCCCAGAATATTTTTTCATCCCAAACCTGAAGGTTTAACACTAATAGTCTGATGTAGTGAACTGAGCAGCAGTATATCACATACTCTCTGCTCTGTGACGGCTCACTCGCAAACGGCATGTGGTCTTTTTTTTTTTTTCTTTTTTGTACGAGTGGTATTATAGAGCTCAGATCTTTTCGTCCGTATTGTTTGGCTCTAAATGTGGGCCACATATGATAACAGACTTATCCCACTGTACTGGAAACATGTTGATACTCATGCAACTGTCTGTCATCTGAATCCTGCAAGATGCTAAATATCCTGAGGCGTCTGTAAGACCTCAGTTTCTTTTCTAGTTGAAATTCGCAGAGAAACAGTGAGAATGTTACACATGTTTCCTGTTGACTAATGCAGCAACTTAGTTTGTGTACAGCGCCCAGTGTCTTTAACTATGAGGGCAGGTTATTTATTGCTGGACATGGTTATTTTCTCATCATATTTTTGCAAATTAAAACATTTTCTCAGTTAATCTGAAGAGGCTAAGCAGAATTTCTAAGTAAGTTATAGCTCGCCATCCTTAAACTAAACAATTAAAGGTCATGTCAAGTTTACAAAGTTCTGTTTTATGGTAAATTTGTATCATTGGGTGGTATATGGCGAACTGCATCGGGATCATATATAAAGGAGCTTGAATCTGTGAAATACAGGTTGTAAAGGCAGTTAGTAAAACTCAAGTGCTGCTATGGGAGACAATTCGGCTAATTGTAAACAGCTGCGGGAGACATCACCCCTCAGGCTATAGACAGAGCTGGGTCAGAAAGTCCAACGTTAAAGCTGAGGATTTACTGTAACACCAGGAAGGCAGGAAGTCGGTGTGACCCGCTAAAGAAAATATTAAAGTTCTGTTCGAACAATAAATGATACCAATTTACTCGGTCCCCACGTGATGGATGGTTTCTGCATTTCGTGTGAACACTCATGCATTTGCACTGTAACATCCTACAGGCATAAATCCTACAGAAAAGTCCATTATATATACGAACGCCAAATTCAGCCAAGTGTTTGCATGACTACAAACAACTAACATCACTAACTGCAGATAAGTGAAATGTGTACTGAGGCTAAGATGGTGCAGATTTTTTTTTTTGCATAGTCCAGACAACTCAAAGGTTTCTTGTACATTTCAAATTAAAGATTTAATTTAAATTATTTGCAAAGAGAAATATAAATTTTAAATTTATTTTCCTTACACATTTAAAATATTATGAATTAAAAAGTTAAAGATGGTCAAATCAGTTCCCTCAAACAATTAGTTTGAAAAATATTCCGTTGCTTGTGAATTTTTTTCCCCCTTCCCTGTAGCCACTCTTAGTAACTGTATCGCCATTGATTCAACAAAAACTAAACATATACTTTTTTTTTTTTAACTGGTCAGTGCATCAATTTATTAACCAAGTCATTTCTGGGGCCAGGTCACATTTTTAGATTAATCACGTTACTATAATTGATTTCCAGCAACTTAAAGAAACTTGATATAAATGTAAATAAAACAATGCACCAGAAACCACAAAGAATTGTAAGAATTATTATTCTTTACCTTTTCTGTGTTTTTTCAACAACAGGAATAAAAAAATCCAAAAAATTTTAAATGTGCTGTTTTGTAAATTCTCTTAAATAAAACAATAGAATAAAATTAATTATAATGTAATTAAATGATCACTCGATCATTTGAAAATGAATCACCAGCTGTTGGGGAATTTTTAAAATAATTTCAGTCAGAACTTCAAGTTTGTCCAAATCCCACTTGATACTTTTTGTTATACACCACAGTAAAATCTATTGATATAGGTTTATTTATTTGTGGTTTTGACCCGATAACGACACATTTGAATTATGGCTCAACTTGGTAACTGGTTGTGACTGTTTCTCGTCTTTTGTGAGAACAAAACAATTAGTTGCAAAATCAAGAGAATGATCAGAAAATATCAGATATCTGTCAGTCAGTGTGCGTCTCCATCGTTGTCCAGTGTCTCTGCCTGCATCCGCGTCTCTGCTGCTGCTGCTGGTGTAGTCGTGCAGCAGCTTCCACTGTTGCCATGTAGCAGTGTGACTGGGCACCATCTTGTGTCCTGAGCAATAGCAGCAGGCTGCTCCATGGCAGCTCACCAGCTGCCTGCCTGCCTGTGCGGGGGAGGGAGAGGAGCTGGGTCGGCCTATCTCCGATTTTGGGTCTGTGAGTTATTGACCCTCTTTGATAAACCCCTCTGAATGACAGCGGCATAATTCACCCTAAAAGTTTGCACTGTCACTGGGATGAGCTAACTGTCCTCGCTGAATATATGGGTGCAATTTTCGAAATAGGTTTATAGCGATTCTTGGGAGAGGAGGGAGCGATAGTGATATTACTGACTTTATCACTGCAGCTGAGCAGCATCTAGCACCTCTCTCCCCTGTATCTCTCTATTCCTGCACTGTACAGCAGTAACGGATCACGCCGCACATGCACTGTAGGTGCAGCTCCCCGTGCTGGGCAGGAAAATGATATGCGGTTATTACAGTAATGTTGTGTTATCCGCTCTTATCATAATCTACGATTGTCGCATTGTTATTTTCCCAAAAGTAATATTTTTTTGTTGATCAGATGATTAATTTATTAGAATTTATATTCAGCAGCATTGTTTGTAATGTTTGTCATGTAACGTCTCGCTGTACTGCTGTACCAGTGTAACCCACGGTTCATGTGTAATTAAGGGACACTGTTGACATTTGGAAGAATTTCAAATAACTGTTTCTTGAAATCAGTAAAATGGGATTTCATGTAATTTAATCATAACAGGCAAAAATAGTCGTTTACAAACAGTTTTGAATGTATTTCCATCCCTCCCATTTGGAAACTCACTTTATAATTTTGTCATTTTTTTTTCCTGTTGTGTGTTAAGACGGAATCGGAGCCCATAAGAGTGCAGTATAGCACAGCCGCTATAGTGCCTCCTATAAATTGATTTTGACCCAGCCCTCGAACAAAAGGAACTCTGTTGCAATGCCATCCTCGATTGATGCCACTCCCTCTTTGGCTCTCGCTGAATACTCTCCTTTAAAAGTGTGATGGGTGGGAGCCGGCTGGAGGGAAAAAAGTGCCTTATTTAGTGGGTTGAGGAGAGGTAGGCAGAGCGAGGATGGGGCGCCCGTGACTGGCACCGATCAATCACTCAGTGAGGGGAAGCTAATGAAGCAGGCTGTGGTTTATTAAAGGGTTAGCAGAGAAGAGATTACTGCGGGCTCTCAGCTTCCCAAAGGCCCCGGGAAGGAGGATACAGTGCACCTCTAATGGTTCGGGGCTATCCATAAAGCAATCAAGGTGTTTACTCAAAGCTGGCTGCTATTGTGTGAACTGGGTGTGAACACATAGTTAAAAATTTTTTTGTTTTGTTTTGTTTTTTTCTATAATAATGTGACTACCGCGCTGGTCGGCATGCTCCAGATTTCATGCAAATGTTAATCTGATGAAGTCAGATTAAAAAAAGAAAGGCAAAAACATTGTGAGCACATTGAAACCAAAGCGCTCTCTCTCTCTCTCTCTCTCGCTCTCTCTCTCTCTCAGATAGTTTGAAAGACAAATGAGTAGCAGGGGAGTGAAAAATGCAAAGCAGATGTTTTTCTCACCGTTTTTAATGGCAGCAAGACATTACTGATGCCATTACAGGGACCTTTTATGGCTTCTTTTAATCCCCTGGTCTGCCGGAGGAAAGAAACCCCTTGTGGTGCAAAGTAGCCTTTTTACTTCAGAACGACAATTTGAACCCATTTCCAACTCACTTCCCTAATCTGCCACAGGGTTTTACATGGCTTCCTCTGTAATTATTCTGCCCTGAAATCAAAGGTAAAGAGGCATTAAAATACACCTCTTAGGTAAACATGTGCTGCTTATCATGTAGGGCTCGACTCAAAGTGTCTTCTGGAACAAATACTGCCAAAATAGTTCACGCTCCTTTCTCCCCCCCCACTCCTCACCCCCTTGCTGCAACTTATTGTGCTCATTTGGTTTGCATTTTCAAACAAAGCAATCTTTGATAATGAGATCCAATAACGGCTCTCGAATTCTAGTTTCTCATTCACATTTTGGGGGTGGGGTGGGGGGGCAGATTTACATGCGGCGTGTTCAACGTCTGCTTCCTGCATCAGACCCAACCTGTAAAGCTCCGAGGAGCACTTACAGGGGTCTGGTAAGGGGCTCAGAATGAGGAGGAGATGAACTAAATGGCTCCATCCCACAGTCCGGCCGACAGTATATCAGTGGAAGCGCAGCCGCATGGGCGTGTATGTGAGCTCTCTGCTCATAAATATCTCTCCCAGCCCACCCCCCCACCCCCGCCCTCCCTCACACCACCCTAAAGGGGCCTCTCTGATGGTGATGGCGAAAGGATGTCGCTGTCTGGGTGATTGAGTGCTGCTGGTCCTGGCCCTGGGCACATCCCTGCGCTCTGAGCCCGAGTGGGGGGCCTACCGCTGAGCGCTGGCCTGAAGGGACGAGCCTGAAGGCGAACAGCCGCCGCAGCACAGCAGCACCGCTCGCCCCCCCTCCCTCTCTCGCTCTCGCTGTCTCTGAAACGACAGACACACATATCTCTCCCAGCCCACCCCCCCACCCCCCGCCCTCCCTCACACCACCCTAAAGGGGCCTCTCTGATGGTGATGGCGAAAGGATGTCGCTGTCTGGGTGATTGAGTGCTGCTGGTCCTGGCCCTGGGCACATCCCTGCGCTCTGAGCCCGAGTGGGGGGCCTACCGCTGAGCGCTGGCCTGAAGGGACGAGCCTGAAGGCGAACAGCCGCCGCAGCACAGCAGCACCGCTCGCCCCCCCTCCCTCTCTCGCTCTCGCTGTCTCTGAAACGACAGACACACAACTTACAACAACTGATTTGTTCCCCGTTATCATAACAAAACGCTAGAAAATATGAAAACAGAATCATTTCCTTAAAAAAAAAAAAATCATAATTATTTGTACGCGTTCTATCTTTTGTGCACCAGACTTATCTGAACTCGAACCCCATCTCTTCAAGTCGTTGACATTCTCACTCACTCGGAAATCTGAAATAATCAAGGCGCCGTAATTACAATCACTTGCTGCATTGTAATTGAGGGCAGACAGAGGTTGCCCACTCCATATATTTTTCCCCCCCGTTTGATAATTGCATACTTTAGAGTGCCCTCTGTTTTAATTTTTTTTTTGATCCTCCTAAGCTGGTTCCCACAGATGCCGCTGTTATTTTAATTCGATGGCTCTGGTGCTTTTCATCCGTGCTCAGGAGCTGCAGCGTTTGGAGAGAGGGGAGAGTTCATTTTGGAAACCCACTGTCTATTCCCTTTTTGGGTTTCAGCGCCGTCAGCCTTCCCACTGCCTCCTCCATGAGAGCCTTGACACTGTCCAGGTCCGCCCTACTTGGCAAGAGGGAGAGCTACAGAGAAAGGCAGAGTTTATTTCCTGTTCTTGTGAATCATATATCAGTACAATTCCCCTCTGTGCTGTTTGGCAACGGCGGAATGACGGGTGTCATTTATCATACGGACTGAAAGAGGCTGTGGGAAAAGGGATTTGAATTCTTCTGGAAGTGTGCGGACTCTCCTTAGTGGTGAATCATTAAACGGGGGAGTTTTTCAACAGGGATATGAGTAACTCCTCACGCTGGTACTTTGTTTCCCGATTTCTCCGACTGGCTCAATCATTAAAAAAAAAACAAGATTTACTAGTTTTATATCAGTAGTGAAGGGAAATGGCGTTCAACTTGTAATTTGGGGATCTTGTCCTGCTGAATCCATTAAGTGGCTGCTCAGTTCTTGGTCATGCTTTGCAAGAATTAGATTTAAGCTCATTTGGATTTGCAAATTTGATTAGCATTGCGTTTGTCAGCTTCTTGTTGTCCTGCTAAGTGATGACATTTTCACGCAGTCCGGTGATTTTCCGCTCTCGGTTCAGACGACTCCGACTTCAGATTGTGCTTCATGAACATTTTCTGTAGCTTTTGGATTTTCGCTCGTTACTGTTTCCCACATTTCCAGTCGAGGTGATCAAAGGAAATGACTTTTGATGGGCTGTCGCCGGCTGCACGGTCGCACTGGCAGAAATCAACGTGTCAAGCTTTAACTTATCCTCAGAAAAACATACTCCCAACCCCTGCTGCTCTAATTGAGTGTAACTCCCAGAAACCTGTGAACACACATGCAAAACCAGGGAGATCATAAATCAGGCTTCTATAGACAGCCACTGCCCCTGCCCCCCTCCTCCAAAGCCTCCCCCGAAGGAACCAGTGGTTTCCATGAGCTGGCTGCAAATCAACCTTTGTCTTTTTTTGATATTTTTGTACCCTACAACCCAACTTTATTTTTTTATTTCCATGTGAAAGTTAGCTGAAGTCCACATCAAATGAAAAGTGTCATTAAGGTACTGTGCAGGGAAATGGGGGCTCGGTGTGTTTCGGCTGTCAGCAACTGTTAGCTGTCTCTCATGCGCGGATCACGGAGTTAAACATGCTGTCAGCGAGTCCTCGGCCCGAAATAGACGCGTTCGAGGTTAGCCCGAGAAGCGCCGCCACCCCCTGCTGCCCGGTAGGATGTAGATCCATCACACAACGCGAGCCTCAAGGTGTCAGGAGTCACATTCTCAGGTTTCAAGGTGTGATCCAGTGCTAACTTTGGTCTGGCTTTATCTGCAGGAGTGCATTAATTACACAACCGATGTCCATGTTATAGGGTTACGTGTAGGTTTTAGGCTGCAGCAGCAGTATGCGACTCTGCCCGTCCTGTAGCTGAGTGCTCCACCTTGATGTTTTCTGAAGCCGTGCTCTGGGTGCGTGACCTCTCCCACAGGCCCAGAGTCCCGGCCCGGCATCTTGACATGTTAGCCTGCCACCGCCTTCGAAAGAAGAGCGTGGATGCCCCTGAGGTAAATGAAAACATTTGGTTCTTGCCAGACCTGTTCACATCTCAGCTGGGCCACATGAGCTGGCAGGTGACACGTGTACTGAGGAGAATCGGAGACCGCAGAGGTGGCCTACTTCTTTTCTTCTGCGCAGCCCGCAGCCCAGAAACACACATGAATACGCTCTTGGCTCGGATGAACACACCCGGACGAGAGTGACAAAGACTGACCTGCATTCAGGTGAAATTCATGCCGCACCGTAGCCTTTTTTATGCTTAGGAATCTATTTCTAGTGCGTTTAAAAAACGGAAACAATCAGATTTAACCTCAGACGTCTGAGAGTCAGGCCAGAATGGTCAGGACAACCTCTGACCCGTTTGTCCGAGCGGAAGAAATCCTGCTGGTTTAAACAAATAAAAAATGCAATCAATGCAGCTCTGTGACCGACAGATAGCTAATTTTAGTGACCCCCCCGCAAAGTTGATATCATGCGATGCTTGTGCATTTCAGATGATTCTTCTTGGTCAGTGGTTCTGCACTGTGGTGGTGGTACGTACACAAAACCCCTTTGTTAGTGGATTTAAGGCTTCATTCATTGTCTTGTGCATCGTAATCATCCTCCTTTTTGTTCAGCAATTTTAAGAAACAGACTTGACATCGTGTCACATCTCATATCGGCGTCTGCAATTACCAGACAATTCATATTCAGGTCTCACGGGGAAGTGTGATTGCAATTAAAAGCACGGGGCAAAAGTTAATTAAGTTAACTACTTGAAACTGGAAACAGCAACTGTTTTAAATGTTTTTACTTTTAACCTCGCACTTCTCCCCCACATCTATTTATGCCGCCTGGTGCAAAGTAACAGTAATAATGATGCTGAAGAGACAATCAACGTTTTTTTCTTTTTTTTGGTAAAAGCACTGAAGTATTTGATAACAACCACAATAAAATGTAAAAAAAACAACAACATTACAGGTAGATTCACACAGCGCTTCTCATTGTGCTGTTGGTGTTGTAAGGGTTGTTCCTCACTTGACTTGGAGACTCGTTGTGGGTAACACTGCAGTTCACAGGGTTATTAAATCAGAGGGAATAACAGGCCAACTTCTGGCCATTCTCGTGATTGATGAGCCAAGCTTTATTTGCTGAGGCAGTGTGTTTGTTCCTGTGTAATTGTCTACCAGATGGCTAAGCTAACTGTTCTTAAATGCCTTCAGACCTGCAGGGGTCCCGGGTCTTAACATTTTCCTTGCTAATGACATTATGCCTGCAAACATCTCCTAGCTATTTTTTTTCTTTTTTTTTGGCTTTACTTTTTGATCTCTAATGTTCAGGATCAAAATGGCTGCGCGAGGCATTTAGTTCAAATGACTTCCTCTGTTTTTAATTTGTTCAAAGTAGGTATTTCTGAAGTCGTGCTGTTGGCAAACTCCTTTGCGAAAATGAGCCCACTTGAAATTTAAAGGGAGACGGGGGGGGGGGGGGGGGGGGGGGGGGGGGGGGGGCAGAGCTGCGCTCTACCTGCGAGGAGTCAGATTGGAGGAGAAAATGGATCTAGGTGGCAGCGCGAGTCATCAATCACAGCCCCTCAAGGGGAGCTGCAGCTAAAGCTGCTCTGAAGTGCTATCTGTCAGCTGCTCCGATCCAGCCAGGGGACCAGAGCGGGGCCATATCGCCACCCATCAGCTCATACTCAGCACACAACTGCCATGTAAACATGTGCAGGTGCTCCTGTCACAAAAACCCTCGTCCCAGTTCGCGAGTTCTGCCTTGTTTTGGTCAGTCCTTCTCCTGTAAGGGAAAATATCTTCGGATGCTCCCTTTGACTGGTTTGTTAACAGTGTTGATTGAGGTGGTTTATTGCGATTTTAAAAAAAAACAAAAAAAAAAAACGCGTGTCTCCCCTCTCTTCCCTCCGTCCCAGTGCTGAATAAAGCCACCAAGTGCTTCTCCGCCGTTGTCGAGCCACATCTGTCAATACCTCTCAAGATGGATAGTTGTTCTGCATGCTTATTGATTCAGCACAGGCCAGAGATATAAGTATCATTTGTCATTTCTGGAATTATTTGGAGTCCTAGTTAAAACCCAGAGTGGTGGTGGTGGTGGTGGTGGGGGTGGCCATGCCTTGGGGGGGTTGGTAGTTGGTGGGGGAGCAGCAAGTTGTCTGAGCTTTGATGAATGACTGCACGGGTTTTTGGTTTTTACTGCGAGCGCCGGGGCCCTTTAGTTGCTATTTGCTTTCACCGAGGTCCAAGAAAAACAATGCGATGGGTCCAAGGACTGAGCAGCATCGTCCTGTCATGTAGCATAGCACGGCGAGCAGGGTGGTCCAGGCAGAAGAGTCGGAGGAGGGTGGGCCTTGGACACTACATGCTGCTTTTCCTAAAGACCCCGGTCGGTTTTAAGCCGTCCTGCTGCTCTGTGGTCCCAGCTGAAGGCCTCAAACACATGCTATGAATTTGAATATTTAGCCTTCAGCATCTACAGTATAATGACAAACAGATTTTGGGGGTTTTTTTTATTTTTAACTAGTACACAATTGGGAAGTGGAGGGATGCTGTTTGGTAACAGTAGCTCCAGAGAATCCCTTGTGACTTTGATTATGTCCGCATTCGGGCACCAGGCCAGCGGCAGAGCTTCATTACTGTATGGATCATCTTTTAAGACCATTTAAGATCAACGAGAGCTATCACTACTAATGATCGCGACTCCCAGAAGTTCATTACGCTCAAACCCTTCGATTCATTCAGCCCAAGTCAGAAGTTAACAGATTTATATTCTTCCTTTGTGAATCCATCGAATTTGTTCCATTTTTGCGACAGAGTGTGTCTTGAAAGTGGAGCCTGAGCCTTGGTGGAGTTCTGTAAGGGAAAAGTGTTTAACAGGGGAACATGTTTAACAGCAACAAAGGAGAGAAGAGGAACCTTGGACACATGAATGACAAGTAATTATTTCCCCTGTCCGTCAAACTGTGTTTTGATGCAGGGATGCGATCAAACATGATATGAACAACTTCAAGCCTTCAAATGAAAATGATTCTCAGATCGTGCAAAGCGTGAGCTTTTGTGTTGTGTTGCAGCGTGAATGGCTCATGCACACATTGGGCAGGGCGTCCCTTTTGCCTGACCAATATTATCGCCACCGCTTTTCAATGCTAGATGACCATTGTGCATGCATTTCCATTTTAGCTTGCCAAAATGTCTTCTCACAGCAGGACAGGGACAGAGAGGGAGCGACAGCTTTGTGTGTCTTTCAGTTTTGGTCGGTTAAAAATCCCCATATGCAGTGGGCTGACCGCCGTCAAACAGGACAGTGCACCAGGCCTTGTTCTCGCTCACGTGGGAACAACAGGCCTCAGGAAACACATCACTCTGCTTTCATACACAGAGAATAGTTTTATATAAGTATCAAGTTGTTAAACAATATAAAAATAGCTACAAATGTTTAAAAACAGTCATGGCAAGATAGTTTCTGTATTTGCATTGTAGGGCAGCTTCTCCATTTTGGTTCTGCAGTCTTGCAGGAGGACCGACAACAGAGGCCCCTGCTTAATCTCTTTGGAGAACTAGTGCATGAATTGATATATCCTCCTCTCTCCTCATCCCTCTCCCCGCTCGCTAATGTCTTTCCTAGAACTTGAACAAACAGCCTGTGCGTGTAGGACATATAAGACAGATGTTTAGGATTACTTTCACCTCATTGCTCCATTGTGTGCTCTTTGAGGGCGCTCAGCTGATGTGGAATGCCACTCATTCAGGCTCCCTGCTCCTACAGGGCTCCTCCTGTTTATCAAAGTGCCATCTGCACTCAATACCAAACAACATTATTTTCCAGAGCGGGACGTGAGGACGGTAGATCCAGTCGCACTTGGAGGAACCGAGTGTTGTTCTTGTTGTGGGTTAAAAAAACAACATGGCAACATACGTACCAGGACGTTATCAGCGTTTCCGCATGTGCGTTTGCTCCTTTAAAGAAATAAATATATATACTAACCGTGTCCCACTCATCTCAGTTTATGTGTGTGTGTTTACAGATGTAAGAACAAGATGGCCCGACCCGTATTGATATTGTTGAGGGTTGACATTATCTTTTAGCAGGGTACTTATCTAATGTGGCTGCTGTGGGAAGCTGGAGGAAGTGACTATGGGACGGGGGGGGGGGGGGGGGGTTGGTTTGATACTGCATCTTTAATTACAATTGATATCGCAATGGAGAAGAGAGGAGCGTAGCCAGCGGGGGAGGGTGGGTGGGAGGAGGAGGGGGAGGAGGGAGAGGGAGAAGACCCGTGTTCACTTTTTAATTAAGGCTCCGTAGTGTAACTCGTCAATGTACATTATTGGAAGAATGAACGTCAATGCCATTGCTTTTTCTCCCCCTCCTTTATCTCTGTCAATGATTCAAAGACATGATTTATGGTTCGTCTCCGTCTTTCAGGATCATCCATCAAGCGCCGGCTCTGCCGCAGCGCCACCCGTTGTAAATCATTCTGAAAGCCTGTCACTCATTTCCATTAACCGTTCCTCTGTCGCTCTGGTCTCCACCTCCCTCAACCTCCTTTTTTTTTCCTCCCCCCACCCCCACCACCCGCTTCTCCCCCTCCTCCCCCTCAGTGCACAACCTACAGCCACGCAGGGTATCAGTTCCGATCCGCTGCTTCGTCCGCCTACCTTCTTTTCAATAAATTAACCACTTTCTCCCATGCAATGAATAAAAAGGCTCAGCGCTCGTCTTGCACCCGGCACCTACTCCTCCTCCATTACGGCTCAACATCTTAGAAATGTCACGCCGCTGACTCGTAGGCTAAATGAGGATATGGCACAGAGAAAATATTTCTGTTGCACTGACTTTTCCAGCGGTGATGTTTGAACAGGCCTTTGCGGTGGGGTATTAATGAACATGCGTATCGCCACACACACACCGTGTACCCTACATGTGGGTTTTATTGTGTTGCTTTTATTGAAGGTGACGTTTTCACACTGAGAACTACTGTTTCCGACTTTAACAGTCAATGGTTATCATTAACATTTTGTCTATAATTATTATAGGGCGCGTAGTAAAAGTCGGAGTCTAAGTGTGCAGCCCTGCCATTAAATGCTGTTGGTTTTCTACCGCTGGTCTGATTCAGACACTCCAACAATGACTGTAGTCTTTAACCAGTTTTTATTGAAACAGGTCTTATGAACAGAAATAATTGGCTCAATGGAGCGACTGTCAGTCTCATACAATGGGTTGATGTGCCTGCTCTGGGGAGTCCAATTCACAGGCTCCCTTTTTCATTCTAATCAACATCTAGATATCAACACAGCAGAATACCCACAAACAGCAGAAAGCCTGTTTCGGGGGGAAACTTTCAACTATTGGGTGCCAACACATTTCACTATTTGGGCAGCCATTGTTCTCAGAGCGGGCTGTCAAAGTGACAATGCGCACCAGGCAAATCCAGAAGTTTGCACTTTTCAGAAAGCAGCGGGCCCTAATCATTTTGCGGAGGACACTTGACAACAAATTTGCCATTAAAATGAATGTGAACGGGAGGGAGTGGGCTGTTTTGAAGCATTTCTGCCTCACTTACTGTTGCTCATCTCGTCCCACAGAGCTCCAGGTTTGGCGGCTTTGCCTCGCTCCCTTTTTGCTTGCCACCAAGCTGCCTTTGGTCCCACTAGAAACTGACAGTACCGTGCTTCAGCTGCGAAATTCACTCTGTAGCCTCATTGTATTTAATGAAGGGAAAAAGTGGCAATCTACTATTAATGAACTTGGAATGTAAAAAAAAAAAAAAAAAGCCTCTCTTTGCTGAAAGCGGCATAAAACTGCTTGTACAAGAAAAGCTTGGACTGGAAATGGTCCAGAATCTAATGAAAGATCCATACAGGGACGGAGCGGACGAGGGCGAGTCAGTGAAATGCAGATTGTTTTCATACAAATACACACAGTCTCTTCCAGCTGCACTATCAGAGTCATCGAGGCCTGACCCCGAGGAGGGCTGTTGTTGTTGTTTGGGAGGCCCGGTGCTGAGGGTTCATGTAAAGTTTACGACACGGGGACCGTGCTGGGGAGGAGCGCAATACATGTTACAAACTTACATATGAAGAAAAAAATATTTAGGTGCGTTTACAGTCAGTGTTCAAACTTGCAGTTTTGTATAAACGGTGCGTTCACATGTGCAGTTGATGATGTTTCTATTTCTTAGCAGGGCTTAGTGTTTGTATAAAAGGGAACAATGTGGCAGGTTGTTAGGTTCAGTTTAAACAAACAAGAAGAGTTTTCTTAATGGCAATGTAGCAGGAAATTAGCAGCTTGTATTTACTCCATGCATAACATTGTATCTCTGGGAACAGAAAATGGAATAATGTAGATATCCACAAGTAACGTATGAGATCACTTGAATATTGAATATTATTAAAACGCATGGCAAAGCATCTGTTTACAAAAATCAACATGGCCCATGGGCATGAAGAAGCAAACATCATGTTAAGCGCATTTGAGTGTGGACCATCATACCTTTCACTCACCATCTCATAAAACCAGAACAAAGGCCTTATGTGTTCTACGCAGTGGTCCTTTAAACGATGGACCGCTTTCCTCCCTGCTGACACGCAAACATTCCTGACTGACATTCAATCAGGGAAATTTGAACCGAAGCAAGATGGTCTTTTATTAGTACCGCCCTGTTTGCTCGACTGGTCAGCTCCAATATGCGAAGCGCTTTGAGTGGCGTACTGCGAGATGATGGGTTCTCTCTCTGATAAGGGTGAATGAGGGGTAAACTGCTATTCTGCAGAAAGGAACCATCAGACCTCATCATGTTGCTCCTGGAGAGTGATGTCACGGGCTCTTCAGAAACCGAGTGACAGGGCGGCACGAGGCTGCAGCCCCCTCCACACAGCACCCGCCCACCCCGCTGCTAGTGGAAAATACAGTGCAGCTGAAGCTGCCCCGCTTCTGCTCCACCAACTGGAACTTTGTATCAGTCAGGGCAGAAAAGATCATATAGAATCTGACAAATATACACTCAGGCTCTTCACTGGTAACTTCATCCCACACACTCACACGAGTGTTTATGTTTACCTTCGCTTGTTAGCAGAAGAGGATGAGTACTGTATATATTTACTGTTTATACAAAGCGGCTCATTACGGCTTATTTGGCAGCCAGTTATGTAAAGGGTTATTTCATCTAAATTAAAAATGAAATATTCTCATTACCTCTGGTGGCAGTTAGCCAGGCAGAAGTTCTTTTTTTGCCCAGGTTTGCAGATATGTGCGTTTTCTTCCAGCTCCTCAACATAGTGAAATTGTGTTTATGCAAAATGCACTTAAAGTATCAAAAGTCAAAGCAGCTTACTTGGTGCCATGCAGAATGGCACCTGTCAGTGTTACTCTATGGTATAATTAGATCATTTTATAATTGATGCATCAAAGTGTAAATTATACTTGAGGCCCCTTTTACAGTAAAAGCAAAATAACTTGTAGATGCTGTTGTTAAATAAACTTTTCCTAAAGTGTAAAATGCAAATACTCAAAGTAAAAGTACCTTGGAATTGTACTACAGTATTTCATTTCCATTACCTACATTTTAAATTGGATGAACTGTCTTTACCTTATGGTGGCTCTTGCACTGTATGTATTGTTACATCCTATTATTATTATTATGGCTTTGTGGTGCTGGTTTGGTGCAGGTCTGTGAGACAGGATGGGGATGTTTTGTGTGTCACTGTCTCTGCCGGGTGCCGTTCGGGGACCCTTTGGCGAGATGCAACACCAGGCAACGTGCACGTGATTTGCCGGCTGTGGCACGTTCAAAGTGATGACTTAGGTGCTGGAGTGCAGATTGCAATGCTCTCCCACCGCTCACTTCCAATTAGGCAGCAGGCCGACTGATGCGTCTCGGAGCAGAAGCTTCTAGTAGGCATCAAAAGGAGCAGCCTCGCTCTCTGACATCATGGAGGGAAGGGGCTCCTGGAGCTAGACAGGGAAATCTGATGTGTCTGAGTAAATATGGTGATTAGCCTCCATGCGACATGCAAAAACAGATTTTCAGAAATTCCCACATTTGTGTTATTAATTTAAAACACCCTCATAAACATGCACCAAGGCTGTGCAGCTCAGAGTAACTGCCTTCAAGCAGGGGTTTTTGTGTGTGTGTGTGTGGTTATCAGTGTGCCGATGGTGCTTTGCAAAGTTCTCTGTGTTTTTAGTTAACAGAATGTTGGTTGTGCAAACATTTTTGATTAATTGCCATAATTATTGTGATCATTTTTGCCCAAATGAACAGCCAGATGGCAGGATATGGTGTCATATTTGTGATCCTATCATATTAATCTGGCTCTGGGTCCATCTGAGCACATTGTGCCATTTGCTGCGCTCACAATCTGTCCTCAAGTTGTCCATATCTTTTTTTTTTCTTTCAAGCTGCGAGTTTTTATTTGATTATATTAGTCTATTAAATATTAAAGTTGAGGGAGTATGAAGGCAGGGCATTTATCTGCATGAATAGCTTGTGTTTAGTGAAGTAAGTAATGCACTTTAAGTAACATCTCCATCATGCATACAGAAATGAACATGAGTGTTTCCGTCTCGTGGTTTTGGAGTCGAAGCCTCAGAAGGATCAAACAAACCACTTTGCGGGGGGATCGTGGCTGCTTCAAACCCACTTTTCATTATCTGACCCACGTTTTCGTCCTTTTATTCTTCACCCTATTCATCTAAATACAACGTCAAGGCGAGTCACTTACAGCATGTCCCCATACTTTTGACTTTTGAGGGCATCATTGGAGTCATTTTACACAGTAGTACTGTAACAAAATAATGCATCATATAGGAACTAATGACACCTTCCTTTTTAAAGACAAGTCAAAAACTATTTCACACTGTGATATCAATTAACCTCCAGACAGAATTTGTCAGAGGGAGCAGACTGAGCGCGATTGTTCTCCCTTCGCTCTGCAGTGTCCTTGGGCTCGGAGAGACTGCTTCCCGACAGGGAACAATGAAGAGAGAGGTGTTTACAGATCTTTACAGATGGCTCCGGGCCTCGGAATTAGCTCTTCCCCATTTCTCATGTGATCCCGTTCAGAATTAACTTCAGATGTGTCATCAGGACTATCATCGGGATGTCTGACAATGCATTTGTTTAATCTTGACGCGCGCCGCTCACTGAGTTCGTCAGATATCACTGTCAGATATTAAACCTTGTGGCATGCGTGTGTGTCTCGTGCTAATGATAGCTCAGAGAAGAAATCACATCGCGGTGACTTTTATAAACACACCATCCTGTTTCCAGCATCGCAGGCACAAAAGAGCCTTTTTTATAGAGTTTTGTACACCGAGTCCTTTTGACTGACATTTCCCACCTATTTATAACAACAGACAAATACATTTTTTTAACAAACAGACACAATTAACTGGGTGCGCTGCTTACTTGTGATTGAGAACAGAAGGGAGAAAACAGATGACAGTTACCGAGACAGTGATTCTGACCTGTGTTGTTAATGTGTGCTACGCCTATCCGGCAGGCCTCCTTTTTTTCCCCCTTTATATGGCATAAATCCGGGAGATGAAAATGTCATGGAGCAGGTTCATTTTGCAAAGAGGTTTTGATTGCCATGCGCGTGTAATTGATTGTTCCAAGGACAGGGGGAAATCTAGAAATGTCATAACAGTCCTGCTTAGGTTGGTCCCACCGCTAGGCAATCAATGAGAAGTAAAAAGAGATATTGATTTGCGAGCAGCAAAAACTGTAGCCTGAGACAACCAGAGACGTGCAGACCTGTCACTGGCACCTATGAATTACCCAATCGTCTCTGAAGATAGTGTTACCACGGATACTCACAAAGTCCTGCACTGGGTATTGCAGCTGTCCATTAGCCGAGCTCCTCCGGCTGCTAAGTCTCCGAGGCTTGTCAGATTAATGAAGGAAATGTTGACCTTCGGAGGGATAAATGTTGATGTTCTCACCACCACAAAAGTTTCTCCTGGCATGTTGATATTGGAAACAGAATGCCCTTTCTACAGCTGGCATGCACATTTCCAACATGACTGACAGGTCCTGAATAGACTCGTTTGTGCTCTGTGAAGATATTAATGCTTCAAGTTGAGTCGTAAATAAAGTACGAGTCCAAAAGTCTGAGACCAATTTCTCTTTTTACGTGTTGTCATGTAAGCACCAGTCCAGTTGGGCAGCACGCCGCCATGAATAGAGCAGTAAATGTAATGTACTGTTTCCCGTGTGGTTTGCTACTTTCTCTGGTTGTAATGAAAAAAGCCTTTTGGCTCAGAAACAGGCTGCTGCTTCTGTAAATCCAGGCCCGGCGTTGCCAAGAGTCTGTTCTAACGGATAAAGGTTATAAACACTTCAACTGTCTGATTTATGATGGACACCTCGGGTTTTTTGACCTTTGCATATCTCTGTCTGAAGATATAAATTTGTAGTGACACAGATTGGAGGCTTTACAGCAGTTTATGACATGCTAAATCTCGGGCAAGGCATGCCAGCCTCTTGTTTTGTAAAGCTAGTTAGGCCCGTGAGAGGCCTCTTGTGGACTCAAAGACAACATCTTCAAAGCAGGCATTTCCTGTGCAAGAAATTGCTGTCCCTCACTTTTGCTTTCCCCAGTCACACACAAGTTCTTACAATTTGAGCAATGCTGTTTGGCGAATCGTATTTGCAGTCTAGTCTGAAATCTCACGTTATTACATAATAATCTTTAGTAGATGTCTGTTTTGGGGGATTAGTCTTGTATTTAAAACTAATGCTTCAGAGTTAGATGTGCGGGTATCTCGGAGCGATCCCTGCCAGAAGGTTAATTGGTGCCTCCGGATGTCTGCGAGTCAGGGCATCTGATAGAAAGGCAAAGAACAGCAGGAAGGGCAGCTGTTAATCTCTGTCAATTCCATCCTCCGACACCATGATAAGACCCAAACATTTACATTAAAAGGCTGATATAACTACGTGTCACATGAGCAGGTATTTCTAGAAAAACAGTGCTGGGTCCTTCTTTGTGCACAGGTCGTAGTGAAAGGTGTGTACTGCTAGAGTTTGAGGTACAGGGAAATTAGCAATTTCTATTTAACCAACACTGGAGTGGAAAATGCTCCTGTGTCCACTTTGTTACAGGTTCTTACCAGTTCTTCAGCTTTCGTGACGACTTTGAAGAGAGTGGACATCAACTGGGAGCTTGTCATAGCCACTGGTGTTCTCCTTCACTGTGAATATTATATATAAGACTATAAATAAAACATACCTCTGTGCTCTTGACAACTCTCTCCCTTAGCATCAAGGGTGTTTTGGAGGCCATCACTGATCTCAGTCGGCCAATCAAAACACATCTCTTGCGGCGGATCAAGGTCACGGAACACTGTGTTTGTGTGTGTGTGTGTGTGTGTGTGTGGAGGCTCTTGCTCACGAGGCCCCATTCTCCATGTTTGTTTTGAAAGTCCGAATCCCATCTCCATCTTCATCCATTAGCTGGCAAGCAGTTCACCTCCAGGGCTTCTCTTGAGGCACTTTTGAAATATTGATAAAAAAAAAAAAGTCTTATTTTCAGCAGGCGGAGAAGGGAAGATATTCTACGGGCCTGCCCAGTATGGGACTCCTGAGTGCTTGGCTTCGGCCCTTCATGGAGTGCCCTCTATTCAGAAAAGAAATATTAACCACCTGAAATGCATAAGTGCCTGGACAGGGCTCTTATGTCCTATTCATATTTAACTCAGCGCACATCTGACACGTCTCTCCGAAAATACACATTTTCCAGCATGTCCATGAGGCGGAAAATATCTCAGATATGTGACAACACTGACAAACTGCATCTATTGCCGGATGTCTTGAAGAGATACGCGAATAGATCGGTTGCGATAGTGATGATGTGGGTTTCCGGGTGGGTAGATTTAAAATAATCTGAAACAGTCATTGTGGAAGAGGACGTTTTAATCTTGTGTAGCTGTGTTCGTATTATGTGGAGCAGGCCCTGCAGCCACGGGGGGGGAAAAAATGTCTGTGCTGAGTAAGATTCTCCTAATTGGATGATGGGAAATGTGTCAATTAGAAATACTGTTGTTTAATTATCTGTTAATTGAAGCAATAATGTTTGTGCTCCATGAGTTGGGAGAACAAACAGGTGAATAATGAAAGAAGTAATTGCTGTTTATGAGACTGTCAGAGAAAATATAATGATGTGACAGAGTGCCAGTAATGTTTTGAAGTTTGGTATAATTGTCTGGTTTTAAAACTAATAATTAGAGCAACATTTCCACCAACACGATCATCGTCTTCATCAGCACCAACATCCACATTTTTTTTGCAGTAAAGAAAAGCAGTTTTCTTGAGAATTGTGCAGCTTTGTGATAGCAGCTAAATGTCTTCAGAAATCATCGTGTTTTCTTGTGTTTTCCAGTAAAGCCGTTTAATTTATTGATAGAGCAAAGCGTAACATTAGAATAGCTGAGTCTGTGTTAAGACATTACACACATTACACACATGTAGCTTCAGGGTGGCTGAATAGTTATTCGGGACAGAGGCCTTACATTTTCATTGCAGTTTTGTGACATCCATAACCACTATGGAATAGGTCATTTGCAATAACACTTAACAGGCCCCAGAAGAATCAATTTCCTTTTGTCACTCAGTGGCCAATGATTGTTGTAAACATCTCAACTTGAGGCCAGAAAAACCTTGGACGCAGCACTAAGTCAATGGCCTGTCGTGAATTACATGATGCTGTTTCACCAGCAGCAGTGTTTTAGGAAAGACATTATGTCCAGCTATACTTTCTATCGTCCCAAGGCACAAAGTAGCTGTCATTATGTTGCCTTAAATGGCTTCACACGGGGTTGATTGTTGTCTTAATATTGCGCTTAGCAAATTAAATTAAAGAGTAATTTAACTGTTGTTACACAGTATTTTTAAATCACATTCATTTCTGTCTCTGTTTTTTCTAGTGTACATGCCTGATGAAGATGCCGCTCTTCAGGACTCCATTACTGAGGAAGACGGAGAGAACGACACTCAAACCGAGGAGGAGTGTTCGGAGAAGACCAGTCCCAAAGTGTCTGAGGACAGAGAGTTAGACAACAAGAGCACTAACACTTATAGCAACCAGAACTCTCCCATTAGTGTCCTTTCCAATCAAGAGGCAGAGTTGGAGTCACGACTAAGCGACAACAGCGACAGACTCTCAGACTTCAAAACCTCCTCACCGTCCGAGAGCCAGAGAGATGACGAAAGTCGCAGCTCCAAACTTAAAGAGGAGATGGGCAGTAGCTTGGAGAAAATGAGGGCAGCCTATGCAAACTTTCTCTCTGATTCCTACTGGACAGGGATAGGGATGGACTTGAAAATGGCTAAAAACACCAGCAAAGCCAACTGTGACAGCACCAACGGGAGCACTAAAAGTGAGTTTGACTGGCATCAGGATGCGCTATCTAAAACCTTGCAGCAGACACTCTCACCAAAGCCTGTGTCCAAACCGAACCTCTTTAGCTCTGTCCACCTGTACAGGCAAACCACCAAACCCTGTGGCTCAGTGTTCACAGGAGCCAGCCGGTTTCGCTGCAAGGATTGTAGCGCAGCTTATGACACTCTTGTGGAGCTGACGGTCCACATGAACAAGAGTGGACATTATCAGGACAACAACCACAACAAACAGAGCAATTCCTCCGCCTCGTCTTCTAAATCTAGGAAACGAAATTTGCAAGATATGGAAGGAAAAGAGGATGCGCAAAAGGTTTTGAAGTGCATGTTCTGTGGCCACTCTTTCGACTCGCTCCAGGATTTGAGTGTCCATATGATTAAAACCAAGCATTATCAAAAAGTGCCTTTAAAAGAGCCAATTCCAGTAATCACACCCAAACTGTTGCCACCAGCAAAGAAACGGGCCTTTGAAACAGCAAGACCTTGCTCCCCGGACTCTACGACTGGTGTGTCTGGCTACACTGAGGCACAACGAGCCGCCGCCATTTCAAATGCTAACAATAATCGCTATGGCTATCAGAACGGAGCGAGTTACACTTGGCAGTTTGAGACGTGCAAGTCTCAGATTCTTAAATGCATGGAGTGTGGAAGCTCTCATGACACCCTCCAGCAACTCACTACACATATGATGGTTACAGGACATTTCATCAAAGTCACAAACTCAGCCTCTAAAAAGGGTAAACAGTTAGCGCTTGACCCCCTTGCCATAGAGAAGATCCAGGGTTTAGCTGAGCCTGCTGCCAGTGACAATGAAGGAGAAAAGGTGTCTCCAAAAAATGCGTCCCCTGGGATGAGTGAGAGAGATAGCCAAGGGGAAGGCACATCAGACAAAATGGAAGATACTGAAGCTAAAGATGACAAGCAAGAAAGTGATGATCAAAAAGCAGACAATGGGTCTTTTAAGTACCCGTATCTCCGTGAGGAAGATCTTGAGCAGGACTCGGGCGGAGGAGGGGACATTCTTAAATCTTTAGCCAACACAGTGGCCTCTGCCATCAATAAAGCTCAAACAGGGACCCCCAGCTGGAGTGCCTACCCGAGCATTCACGCTGCCTATCAGCTCTCCGGCATCATCAAAAGCGCCCCCCTCTCTGCATCTCCCCCAACTCAGCTAAAGCAGACATTTAACCACAAGCTGAGACCGATTGCCCCAAAGGGGAAGTTGTACCATGGTGCTGTGGGAGTCGATGCTCCCCAGGGACAGCATCAAAACTTGGATATCAAAAAAGAAAAGGTTGGCATTAGCGATGGTAAAGAAAGTCAGAACGCTAAGTTTGATCTGGTGGAGAATGATGACAGCGATTGTCAGGATGATTCTTCTTCCTCTTCAAAGCTCGATGCAGAGTGTGTGACTGAAGGGAGTGAAGCGATCAAAGGGAAGTTGAGCCCAGATTTCTCTGACAGAGGCAAGACACCAAGCCCGTCTGCCAGCAATGGACGCAGCACTTCAGAGCCTTTCAGTGACACTTCGGATGTACTTGGCATAAACCCTCTAAGTGCACTGCAGTCAGTTCTGAACAATCATCTGGGCAAAGCAAATAAGCCCAATAACTCAAGAGTAGATAAACTAGCCGCTCACACCCAGTCTATTTTCGCTGACATTAATCGTAGCAGCGAGAAACCAGCTTTAGTGCTTGGAAATCCTTTAAGAAATAGGCCTGATGAGACCTTTCTCTTTGTTAATGATGACCAGCCAATAGATCTGACAAAATCGAAGCACAGTAAGCCAAGTTCAGTGCTGCTGCAGCCCTCCACCCCAATGCCACAGAAATACGCTTTGTCTGACATAGCCGACATGGTCAAAGTTCTTCCAAAAGCCACAACGCCGAAACCCTCCGTAGCGTCAAGGATCCCGACTATGAAACTGGAATCAGACGTCAGGCGCTTTGAGGACGTGTCTGCCGAGGTGTACTCCGTCCACAAGCGTAAAGGTAGACAGTCAAACTGGAATCCTCGCCATCTTCTCATCCTGCAGGCTCAGTTTGCCTCCAGCCTCTTCCAGACCTCCGAAGGGAAATATCTACTCTCAGACCTCGGCCCTCAGGAACGCATGCACATCTCCAAGTTCACTGGATTGTCCATGACCACCATAAGCCATTGGTTAGCAAATGTAAAATACCAACTGCGCAAAACCGGTGGGACCAAATTTCTGAAGAACATGGACACGGGCCACCCGGTCTTCTACTGCAATGACTGTGCTTCCCAGTTTAGGTCGCCGTCTACATTTATTTCCCACCTGGAATCGCATCTCGGCTTCCAAATCAAAGACATGTGCAAAATGCCAGTTGAGCACCAGACGAAGGTAGAGGAGCCGGAACTGTCGAAGGTCCTCAGTGTCAGAGCCACAGAGGCTCTGGTCACAGAGGAGGACATGGACTCAAAGTTCAAATGTAAGCTCTGCTGTCGGACATTTGCGAGTAACCACGCAGTCAAACTCCATTTGAGTAAAACTCATAGCAAATCCCCCGACAACCATTCACAATACGTGGAAATGGACAAAGAGTAGAATCTTTCTTTTTCGTATTATTGTCACTTTCGCTTTCCTTTTCCTTCCTTTTTAAAATTTTCATACACGGGTCAGATATTTCAACCATCTTCCAGTTAGCATTGTGTAGTGAGCATCATTATTAGTACATTTCATGGAGTACAGCAAAGACACACTGGTTAGAAATCGTGTAAGGAAACACTAAGAGATACCTTTGCACCCTGCTCAAATGCATCACCAGTAATGAAATGTATTACTGCTTGAAGAAACTTAATTGCTGATGTTTGCATGCAATAGCCCTGGCTATGACTACTATTTATTTGTATGATATGTCAAGTTTCAATTGTATTTCAAAGACAAAATAATGAACTAATTGTACTTTACAACTTCTGTGATACAGTACACCTGCATAAACGTGCAGCTGTTAAAACAGGTAGCCCAACACACAGTAACACACATGCAGACCTGTATAGTGTATTGCTATGTAAAGATGTTTTGTGTTGCAATGATAGAAGAGAAGAAAAAAAAGCACTTTAATAAATGTTTAATCACCAGTTTAGACTCGGATTCTGTACATGGCTCAAAAATAACTAGGCAGTTTGGAAACAAGCATATTTCACATGTAAATATATTTTAGAAGAAAAAAAACAGTGCGTTTCATGCAACAAGGATAACAACAAGACAGATGATACCTGTGATACCTGCACCTTTTTTTACTTATTCAAATAAAAAGTTAACATTTGATAAGGAGCTTGTTTTATTTTTTTATTCTTTACAGGTTGTTCCTTTCATGTTTGTGATGTTACAAAACGTATTAAGATCTTCAGGGTTGCCAGGGTTACACACATTATATACAGTACCAATAAAATACTGAGTATCAAATTTTGACATTTGCAATTATTAAGTTTATCTTATTTATTTATTTATCCTTTTTCACTGAATGTGAGAATGCTGACTTAAACCAGGGTTACTACAAACTGTGGTCTAAATTCAGCTTTTTGTTTAAGGAAATTCAGATTTTCCGAAATGATGGTGGTATTTTCAGGAACGTATGAAGAAACCATCATGAAACTATTCAGATAATACAGACCCATGAAGTAAAGCATTAACCACTGACCTCGTATTTAAACTCACAATATCTTTACGTTACAAGTCTTTTAGACAAAGGACAATATCTTTGTACTGTACAGTACACTGCATCCTCTTTTTCACCCATATGACTTCTAGATACACCTCAGATATATCTTCTTGTCAGACTTTATTGCTTTCCTGTGAATGCTGCTGCTGTTGCTGCAAGATGGTATCATAACAATTAAACATATTTCCTCCAGCTCTATTATTTCAAGGCTATTAAAAATAATTGCCTTCTAAATTCATAAACATTTTATGCAATTCATCTCTTTTCAAGCAATCAAGTCCTCAATTACCTCCACCCATCAAATCTCTGTTTTATAACAGGCAACTGACATTTGATGGTAAATGGGAAAAACGCATGGGCACTGTGGTGATTTGAATGCTGTGACACCGACTTGCCCCCTATTGTTGGAAATGAGCAGGCAATCACGTTGTTCATCAGATGACTCTTAATGCAGTTAAAGTATTCAGCTATAATTTCTGCCTGCATTTATAATTACTGTCAAAGACCACACACCTCAGTGAGCAGATTAAAGCTATAAATTATTTAGTGGCTCTCTTCGCCGATGGAGCTCTGATTTGTCTGTAGGGCCGTTATGTTTAAGAGGAGCGACTCGTTTTAAATTGAAGCAAGCATTGTTCTCCAGCTGCAGCCGAGCGCTTTAAAGAAGGGACGAGACATATATGACACACATTTTTTATCATTTTACGAAGCATTTGTTTGTTTGTTTTACCCACAGCGGCTCTTTGAGTAGATCCGAATCATTATTCAGAGCACATATAGACTACACAAGTACATTTTGAAGATTCAGCACAACCAAGTAGAGATTTGCCCGAGGCTAACCAAAGAAAAATGCCATCATCAGTGCAATCATAGGAGGAAATGAGTTGTCTCTGACCATAATTTGCTCTAATAAGTCAAAGTCAATGTGGGACTTGTTGTTGGTACACAAAAAATATAACATAGCCATGCAAACTTTGTGAGGCTAATTGTGATTTTAATTATTGACATTGTCAGTTGAAGGTGCATGAAATATAGTAAGAGTGAATCAAAGTGTATAGCTGCATCATAATGCTCTCTAATATGAATACATGAGTTATTAAACACTGATATACTTCAGGTAACACAGCTCAGGTAATTAAATTAAATGAAGCCTTAATTCTTTCGATGCTCTGTTTTAATCTGTTTCGGATGTTTGCATATTAACACAGTTAATCGCACTGTATATCTAACACGTCACGGCTAATTACAGGACACGGCTACCTTTCATACAACACAAACAGACGCGCAATCTCGGGTTGAAACTTAGTTCATTATGATAAAGTATTATGCACCGAATGTAACCATCATCACAGACAGTCTGCATGTAAAAAAATGTGTTAGAAAAAAAAATCAAATTATACATTGCAGACGCAGTGAAACCAAACCTGAGCCAAACTGACGCCAGCTCGCATTTGCAAATCCTTTGTCAATCTGCCATTAAACATGCTATCAAATAGTGATAAGTGTGCTTGCACTTGCTCGCACTAGCGTGCGTTCCCCTGATGCTGATGTGCTGTAATAGGGCCAATGTGCATCCGAATTTGCCTGCTTGGATACACACAAACATTTACACTGTGCCTGACTTTGCTGGATTCCCTGCATCATCTGGCCTGTAAACTGGAAGGGAGGGGGGTGTTCAAAATGTTCATCACACTGCAGCAGGGTAATGACTAGCTCATGTGTTTAATGAAGGGCTTTAGAACTTATAGCTATAATGACCCACATCCTCACTCCCTTTTCTCCCATTTATTCTCCCCTCAGTCCTCAGGTTATTCCGTCCCTCTGAGAAATATCCCAGAAACAGACAAATCAGAACATTTCCTTTGTCTCGTTATCTGCTCTCCACCGTCGATCACTGACATGATATTATTTTCAACGCGTAGGATCTAATATATATATATAAAAGTAGTGAAAAACTGGTCGAGCGTTTTGGTGAAAAATAAGCTTTAAAATCAGCTACATAATGAATTCTCCTCCTGAGACCATGAGCTCGACAAGACAAAGAGAAACGCACGTATGTCTGCTCGCCAACATACATCACATCTTCCAAATAGCCCATAGTCCTCCGCTGTTAATGGTGTTGCTTCAAATATGCTAATTAAGCAAAAATAAGTGATGAATGGAATACATTTGATCAATCAAGTAGGCCTAAGCCCCTGGTGCTGCATATTCATTGTACATCATGAATATGAAACCAGAGTCATTTATCAAATATCAGTTGCACATTTGTATCTTATTAATCATACATGGTGAAACTTCTGTCTTGTCAAAAAAAAAAAAAAAAAAAGCTGAAAGTTGATGAAGCACTCGCAGAAAGGATTAAACTCAGGGAACCCGGGGCAGAACTTCAGCTATAATGCATGAGGTGTTTTAAAAACGTCCAGAACCTTAAATCAGCCGGTGGATCCTCGGCCCTGATCCGTTCACGTGATCCAAACCCGCCGCACGCTCGGCTCTTTAATTATACCTCACTCCCTTTTTCCTTTTCACTGATAATGATTACTGAGTAATTACAGATATTAAGTACTGCCTGGCTTTGCAAAGAGCTATTGATTCATTTTATAACGTTTGAGGTTTCAACAGTGAATCAGCCTTAGACTAATATGGGGTTATAAGAGTTGCATTTCGAAGTATGTAAATAAATGTATCCTTTATTAAAATACTGTAACACTTAAGCAGTTCTTTACTTGAAGACAAAATATTTAGGCCCTCTAAGCAGTAACATTTAATACGTGATCTATAAGACACCATATTACAGTTGTGAGCAGATATAATGATTGTTAATGTGTAGCCAGCAACAACATATCCCAGATGACCCATGCAACTACAGGAAACTATTTATGAATGTTTGTATACAGCTTATAAATGCAAAGATTGCAGACAAGATATTAATATAACTGAATAATGAAAATATAAGTGAACAAAAGAAAAATATATAAATTAAATCTCCTTAATTGGATGATATGTGCATATATTTTTTAAGTGATGCCATTTACCTGTGGCAAAAAAACCACTGTGTAACAACGTGTGGAGGTTTTCATTGCCATCACATATCATATGAGAGAACTAACACTTGATTGCCAGCAGTTCATCAGTGCATCCTTCATATTTGTCAGCCAGCCCGCCTCAAGGCAGCATGCTAGCTCAAATTGAAGCTGACACCTTCCAAATATGAAAGCAACAAATCACACATTTTTATTGGGCTTAATCTCCAGCCTCGCCCCCTGCAGACGTCAGCACAATCACGCACGCTGCTCTAATTCCTGCCGTCTGGCTGCCTGTGTCTCCCGAGCATCTCCACACTCACAGGATAAACGCAAATGGCCCGACACCGGAGACGAGGGGGGTGGGGGTGGTGTCACCTGTGCCTGTTTGGAGGATTTAATATGTTGGTAATAACATGTGTAAGTCATGTGGCTGGATTGTGTGTTGGATAACCCACACATGATAGAGGTTACAGCCGAAAACTTAGCGAAGCACCATTCACACATTGTATTTACTGACTCAAATTAGAGAGACTGGGAGATCAATTATTTCATATGTTCAAACATACATTTTATTGTTTTCTGCGTCCAATAGAAATAAACAGAACAAAAATAAATCTAAATCTTATACGGATTAAATAATAATTTATTATCGCAGAAAACTGTCATATATTGTATTCAGTTCTGCAACCAGTAACCAACCAGTATCTACTTCCTATTTTGATTAGACAGGTAACGATGCATCTATGTGGCCCAATTCTGCTTTATTAAAATGAAATGAGTTGGATTGTTGTTGTTGTTGCTGTTGTTGTTGTTGTGCTGAAACTTGTGCTGAAACTGTTGAATCCGTGTTTTCAGATTTTTACAGATGAGGTCGAGAAGAAGCCGCAACATCTGTTTGCTCATTTACCCGTCCGACACAAAACATCAGACGTGACTGATCTCACTTTGACAAAAACTTGGAAAAAACGATGCATCTCGCCGCCATTTCCTGGCGATGAGAGTTACACTGATTGGTCCAAGGGGAAATTACATTTCAAAATAAAGTGACACATTTGTCGCTGATTGGCCCAGATGGGGACATTCTGGGGGACAACATCATTGGTATTACTTTGTTTTGTTTTACTAATTGTTTTACTAATCAAATTTTTATGAACGTGGATTTTTCTTACAAATTGGAACTGGAAAGCAATTGTTTTAAATTATTTTGATTTGTCAAGACACAGCTGCAAACATCTGAACAGGCTTTAACCTCACTGCTCAGTGAGCTCCAACAGCCCGGGAGGGATTTGACTGTCAGCACCGTACAAGGTCACTGTAAAGCGACGAGCAGAATTGGTTGGGATTGGATTTAGGCCTCTCCAACATTGTCAGGGTTTGTTGGCTTAGTTGCAGGCAGCAGTCAACAAGGGCACACAAACACTTTCTTTTCTAATGAATGTGTTGGCTGCAACATTTTTTGTCTATTCACACCTTCCTATTATTGAGTCACTTCCTGAATTACAACCCTCTTTAAACCTAAAGTCAAAAAACACATGCATCAGGTTATAGTGTGATTATCACTGTTGCTAACACATAAGAAACAATGACATGTACACATACACAGCATCAATATCTCAACCTCACCTTGGAGGTTTACAGGGACGCACTGTGACCTAATACAAGTGCATTGTCAGTCCACCTATAACGAATAAGCGGGTGGTTATAATAATAATAATAATTGCACACAGCCGTGTGCTCAAGTCGCTGTGTGGACCCAGTGTGGACACATTTTAACACAAGGTGCAAACTCAATTCTAACATGATACAATCTGGATGTGAGTTAAACACCTTTAAGTCCAGGTGTAAATGTAGTGAGTGTACAACATGTGACAGAGCCACGTTATTTTACCGACTGAAGGCTCTCATTTCCTCTTGTCTATCAGTCAGCTTGAGTGGATAGTGGCCAGGCGGGGGATGGGTTGATGGATGGATGGAGGGGCAGGGGGGTCGGCTTCAGAGCCCTCCACCTCCTGCCCTCCTCTGCTGTCATCTGTTGCCCCACAGCAGGCCAGAGTTTGTTGGCGTTTTGCTCACTCGTAGTCCGTCTCAGTGTCTGGCTGCCGGCTCTCAGGTCACCTGTCACTCAGCTTGACGGGAATCAGCGCTGACGCCGGCAGATTTAAGCTGTAAACACAACCGGGGTCCATGGGCTTCCAGCGAAATCAAACAAACAGATAAAAAAAAAGACACCAAAACACTACTGAGTGTTCAACCTGATGACACCTGGACGGGTTTAGCCGTGTTTTTTTATTTGGTGATAAATATTGATAATTTTAATGTGACATTGTGTTTTTATTTATTGGTGTATTTATATTTCATTCTTCATCCTCTTCATCCTCATGTGTGAATTCATACCACAGATTCTGTTATGGTTCTGATTGTCTTCCAGATCAGGTGTGTGGTGGGGCGTGGCAGGGGGCGTGGTTAGCTTCTTCATTGGCTGCAGATGAGGCACACCTGTTTCTACTCCGCTCATCTCCTGGTTTCCTGGTTTCTTCTCTCCTTGGTTGCCAGATGATTCCATGTGTTGGGTTGTGCACGTCTACCACCCCTTGTCTTCTCGCACAGGTTTTTGTATTCGAGTTTTTGTCTTTTGGAAATAACCTTCTGCAAACATTGTATTATGAGACTAAACTAATTTCAGCTAATGATGTAAATGTGAGCAACAGTGAGAACATGAGCCGCGGTCGTCACTGTGGTCAAGATTCAGACGTGGACATGTGCAGTCTTTAAAAAAAAAGCCCGGCCCCTGTGCAGACAGGGAAATCAATACAGCGTTTTGTTATCTATCTCTATCTTACAACTTAAAAGAGAAGGATTATGTGTCATAGAGTGAGCCCAGGCAGACTTAGGCATAGATCTGTCATTGTAGAGAGTCACAGGCCTTTTCCTGTGTAAATCATGTGTCACATGGGCAGCGAGTTCATTCTCCGGCCATGGAATACATTTAGGCCTTGGACACCGACTTCCATTTTTCACTTTTGATCGAGTGCCTCCCTGCAGTGCCGGCCCTGTTAGCAGATTATTTTCTCACATGACGCTTTTATTGTTTTTTCTTATTGTCGTCAAAAAACGCGGGGAAAAACAGCTTCCCGTGCTAAAATAGGTGATTGATACGTTTTAATTAGTCCACTTCTCTTAGGGGTGCGAGTGTCGGAGCCGCTGAGGTTTTAACGTGACAAACGCTCGACAGCCAGAGACGGGAAAGATGGGAAAGGCAAATGACACACCTGTGGCAAGGCCCAGGATTTCCTCCCACCTGAGCACTCAGTCCTGCAGGTTGTGCGACCGCGGTATCGTCATCAAGCAAACCCTCAAACGCAGCCGAGGCAGTGAGTGTTCCGACTTCATCGTTCACAGGACCCTCATCCTGGCGCATGTCTCGGGAACATCCTTCACATGGGGCGTAACGCTGACTGTGCGAGGTGGATAAAGTGAGAAGTAGCCACAGGAAATATGAAGACAGATAAAGGATTCTGCAGAAGATGCATCAAGGAAAAAAATAGGAAATTTAGTAATTAGGACACAATTTCCACGTTGGGACTGATTTCTCATTACTGACTGTTACAGTGTAGAGAAAAAACATGGAGACATACAGTAAAAAAATGAGTCTCTAGTTTGGGCCTCACCTCTTGAACCCTCCTGTGGTTGGCATAAAAAGGCAATCTGGTGGTGTAGCGACTGAGGTGGGGGCTTTATTCTACAGGTACTGTATATTCTCAGTTATGGGTACAAAGACAGACAAGCGGGTAGTCACTCATTCAAGACATCTATATTACATCTGCGAGATGGGGTCTTCCAGAGACAATCATTCCTGCGATTCACTTTCGCCGCACCAGAATCATCTTATGTCATGAAAGTATGTGAGCGCTGAAATTGTCAGGCAGCTCCCACTCGCAGCTTTCATCATCTCTTCCCAAAGCATTTCGATTTAATTTAAGTGTGCCGGGGAGTGCTTTCATTTTGTTTTAATGAAGTTTTAAAAGTTGTGTAACATAAGGTGCTGCCTGGCTCCAACTTTCACTTTACCTGTCGTCCTGTCGTCCGTTTCTCTGCGTGATTTCCACAGGATGGGATATGATGACCTGTCGAGCGTGACATCATGTCCTGAGGTTCATTCACAAGTTCATCACTGGTGCCGAGAAATTATCTTGTAAGTATTTATATCTATCTATCTATCTATCTATCTATCTATCTATCTATCTATCTATCTATCTATCTATCGATCTATCTATCTATCGATCTGTCACTCCATTATTACATTTCTATGAAATGGAGATGATGTTATAAGAGTAATAACGATATAACTGACCGTTCTGCCCGTGGCCACACAGTTTGACTTAAATTCTCCAATTGCCGAAAGTGACCCCAAGATTATTTGAAACAAAGACGCGGTAAATGTCGTCATCTGCGCAAAGACAATGGGGACGGTTTGGTGCGGCGTCGCGGCGTCATGTCAGAGAATTTACACAAAGAACTGAAGCGTAGACAGTATCTGCTCGGAAACGGGGGTAGAAGGGGTCTTAGCTGCCACATCAAAATGGAGGGGGAAAAAAAGAAAAAGGCAAAGCATTTGAAAGCCTAAAGGCTTAAACTAATACAAAAAGTCTAATCAGACTAGCAATCCCTGATGTTAATGAAGGTGTCACACATTGCACAAAGAAAGTTGTGCCTGGCAATCTTCCATTTTTCGGCTGCCTACACCAGTGACATTTCATCTCACATTCAAAGAGCGCTGAGGCCCCTTAATGAAATGCATAATTAACATATTCTAATTGTGCTGAGCACAGTGATGGTTTTGACAGAGCTCACTTTCCATGTCTAATTCAATGCTAATTTAATCTGTTCTTTTCCCGCCGACATGACCTTTCTTGATTGAGTTTCACCGCAAAGAATTTTTTGATGGATTGATTTATCAACCGCTTGGAATGCAACAAAAGTGCCAGTTCGAGACGGACGAGGAGGGCGAAGACGACGGCAGGCGAAAATCAGGTGAGTGTGGAGAAAAAAACAATTTGGTATTTTGAAATTAAACGAAGCATTGTAGAATTATGTCTGACGATACGTTGTGGTTTTACAAAACGCAGCCTTCTGAGTCCCGCAGGTCTAACGGCGTCGTTTCTCCGTCACAGGCAGAACATTGCTTAAGCCGTTCAGCTGGCGTTTACCTTTAACACGGGGATTAACAGGAATCTAAAGGCGTCTTTATGACGGAGAGAGCAAAAGATACCGGCGCTATTCACAGATCCCGTTAATCCGAGTATTTACCAAAGGTTGATGCTGAGTCAGCAGTTAAAAGTATCTCGCCCCACTCAGATGTTGAAATTCTTATTTTTGCACTAAGGACAAGAGAAAAGACAATGACCCCATCTCAAGGATAAACCTTTTTTGACCTTTGAACTCTGGGTCACATAGGAAAGGAATTTTGTTGTAAACCATAATATAATTTTGTAATGCACGTGTAATCCCATTGCAGGTCTTTAGATGCCAGATAATCTTTTTTTCTTTCTTTTTTTTGCATTATTATAACTGGAACTAGAATTGACAGGAATTCGCTCCAGTCTCTGATTCCATGTCCCAGTCTGAGGGAAAACCGAGGTGGTGAAATTAGGGGAGAAAGCTGTGGATGAGGAGGAACGTGGAGCTGTCAGTCAGTCAGTCAGTGGGAAGGGGGATTATGCAGAGCTCAGAGCAGTAATTGAACACCGTCGGGCCCGCCCTCATTTACATCTCTCCCTTCTGCCGCCTTTGATTGGCAGCTGTACATGAAATGCCACATCAGTTGAAAGTATGTTGTGAGCTGGCACTAACAATACTGTGGCTCCAGGGAGACCTGCCATATTGTAATTTGGTTATCAGGCATGAAGGGAATAATTCTAAGTGCCAGGAAATGTGAGGCAGAATAAATGCTTCATTGCTGCAAGTTGCCCAGGGTGACAGTTCTTATTTAATGTACAAGTGCGTCCTCTTGCCTGTAGATTTGGGGAGCGGAGGAGGGGAAGGGAGATGTAAACTAGAAGGTGGAGAATTTTCTCAAAGGCGACGAGTGAATGGAAACCTGCAGAGAGGACAAACTACAGATTATCAATAATACAAATCATTGTGCATAATTTTTGGGTCGAGTTTATATATGTGTGTGTGTGTGTGTGTGTGTGTGTGTGTGTGTGTGTGTGTTTATGTGTTTATATTTATATTATATGTGTTTAGATATGTATATGTGTATATATATATATATATGAAAAAAAAACAAGAACAACAAAGGCACACTGAAATATATTTGTATTCAAACCCTATGTTAGTCGCAGACAAAAGGCGCGAGCAGAGGGGTAATGCAGATCCGTGCGTGCCGTTGCATCATTTTGGTTGACATGTCGAGAAAATGGGTCCTGAGCGCCTCCACTTCTCTTAAGTGGCTCGGGCCTTATTTGTTTTGATGCACTGTTTTTGCATGGGGAGTCTTTCCTCTTGAGATGGAGCTGTCACGTTGTAAAAAAAAAAAAAAAAAAAAAAAGCCCCCGACGCTGGCAGCAGCCCCCGGGCAAAATGAAAACAAGTAAGTGGCATAGATAAATCATGCCAGCCAACCTCTTGTTGATGAATCAGATAAGACCAGAGCATCTCAGGAACACTGGGCTTAATGGAGGTCCCAGTGGCAGCTGTGGGTGGGTTTATAATGACGGTGGAGTGTGTCTTTTGTTTACTAGCAATTATAACACAGACGCTGGGTGAGTGGATGGATGGATGGATGGATAGGTAGATAGGCATATAGATAGATAGATAGGTAGATGGAAACGATACCATTAAAAACAGATCCTGTTTGTTGCTCCTTGGATAATTATTCATAGCCTAATAGGGTTAAGAGAAAGTGGCCTGTGCCATCATCTCTCATGTGAACAGACTGACGGAGAGACATGATGGCTGACATCCCCTGGCAGAGTGAGGATCATTTGTCCACAGGAACAGGGGCCACTCGGTTCCAAATGCCATGGTGTGGGTTGCCCAGACAATGGGCTCAATGCTGGGCTATTATCCCCAGTGTCAGCAGGGATCGGCCTCCCATTTGAAGAGGTCCACTCGTCTGCATCCATGCCACTTTGAGGAGCATCATTAGCTAGGCCTGTCAATTTCCCAACTTATCTGGATGCTATAAATACCCTGCATCCTCCCGCCTTATGTTTGCCTTCATACCATCCATCCAGCTGTCTGCAGCCTGAGGAGACGGCCTGCCCTGTGCCAAACAATCCCTTCCATTTGTTTTTAATCAAAATGAACAATATAGCTAATTCCCGTAGCCTCCGGTTTGCATTCAACACGTCAGCCCGCGCCGTTGTCGTTTCTCCCCGTATTTATCACTCTCTCTCCCTGACCCGCTCTCTTAATTTCACGACGGCGTCTGACAGGTGTTACATTGTCAAGCCGCAACGCGTCGGCTTAAATAACACTTGTGTTGATCATCTGCCAAATTCGTGATGCATTTCAAACGGGTAAATACCGCGGTATGTATAGTGCACTTCATGTCAGACCGGGTCTGTACTGCACCTGATCAAACAGGCCCGTGACGGGGCGAGACAGGCTGAGACCATCATTAGTCCGTCGAGAGGTTGCAGACTACTAGTAGCTTTCTCAGCTCATGACCAAACTGGCTGGATGTCAGTCTGTCGGTGTCCTGTGAGGTGTTAAGAAGCCTAATGATGTCTGGGCTGGGCTGCTCCATTGTTTGGATGTTGATCTTCCTCTGCAGGTGACGTCGCCAGCTGAATGTCGCTGCACAGTGAAATATCACTGATAAGATTCAGTTTGTTTTTAATTTTTCATGCAAAACAATCAAAACCACTGGATTTGCATGGATCAAATAGTAGCATTTGTGTTTTTCTCGTGTCACCTATGCAATGAAATCTATAATTTCAGATTTCTATATCATATCTAGCGAATGTTTAAAATAATTACACCAGGCTCTGGCATTAGACTGCTCCTATCATATCTGATGTATATCATATATCATATATCTGTTTCTGACAGCAGACGTCTTCCCACATACACAACTGTTCCTGAACAGGGACGACCTGATATAATTTTTGTTGCTGTGGATGTTCGTGTTGTTCGTATTTAGTCTTTACTCTAAGAGTTTGATGATGTGTGAGATGCAGGCTTCCGGATGCTCGGCCAATCAGACGGAAGCAGGCGCTCAGGGAGGCCTGAGCTCGCCTCAGATGCACCAACATGCATAGCTACTCTAGTGGCATCTAGAATAAGAGTATAGAGGTGGAACTGATGATTTTGGGTGCCCTTTTAATCTAATTCAGAGAATCGAGAAGGTGAAAGAGGATTTGTTTTGTTTGCCCAGATTTATACACGACACACATCTCTTACTCACACTGCTGGCTCGTCTTTTAAACCTCCTTTTGGCATTGCCAGACTAAGTTATGTGAAACGCCTGTGAAGATGTGATATCTTGGAAGCACTCAGACTGCCCCCAGAGAATTGGCCTGTAAACCATCATTAGCGCGCGAAGGAGCGTAAGTCTTTAAAACGTTAGATCAGGCTGACATGCCATATAACCCCTTTTATTCCCAGTGACAAACCAAACCATCTCAAATCATGTGTAATTATGGCGAGATAAATCCAATTTACCCCTCTGAATGTAAGGTTTTCTAAATACATGAATTATAGATTTAGAAACATAAAGCAGCCGGAGCATTTCACAAAGCACATCTCTGGATTTGGATCCTGCTTTCACTGGTGAGGAGGCGATTCTAAATGATTCATTGTTTTATTTCGATGGTTTGGGATGTGACGATTCAGCACGATACAAACACTCGTGGCAAAGCAGTGGGACTTGTACCGCGTGTCTGATCTTATGGACTTCACATGAAAAAGAAAGGCCCCGACTTTTGATGCAGTCAAGGGAAGACAGGATTTCATATTTAGCTTTGACGTCTTGACAATTGGAGAGAGAGAGAGAGAGAGAGAGAGAGAAGCAACCTTCACAACTTTCATGCGCATAAAACTTAGATCAGTTGTGTTTTTAAAGGTGCAAAGGGAAGTCACCACATTCAGCCGAATCAACATTTCAAAGTCTCCGTGGAGCCTTTGACTTCTGTGGCAGATCACAGAGAAGTGGATTGGCAAGGCTCATTTACATTGTTCAGAAACCTGGTCTGCCTTGAAAGGAGCGCTCCCCCCTCGTAAGACTTAAATATATAACCTTTTGTCTCTCGTCCTGCTGAGGGAGAGAGTTTGAAAGGGAGCCGATAGGGAATAAATATGATTAAGCGGTATATCGGCGGCGTGCGGGTAAAAAGAACAGGACAGATAAGGATGTTAAAGTTCTCCTCCTCCATCTTTGTTCAATTTAATGTTGTGGAGGGTTCACGATCGAGACACACAAAAAAAGAGGTTTGAGTGACTCCTTGAGCGAGCCGGATCCGCGGACCTGTCAGTTGATTAGTCCTCTTGATTACCATTTATAAGAGGCCCCAGCGCTCCATTATTTGCATTCCTATTTAGCCGTGATTTTGCTGAGGGCACGCCGTGATTAAACTTGTCAAGAGGCCTGATTGACAGGGTCAAATCTTCACATTCCTTTCTGCTGAAACGCAAAGAAAGAAAAAAAGAAAGTAAAACAGACACTGGATGTGTCAGCTCTCCTCTCCTTCCCTTTCCTTTTCCTCCCCCCCTCCGTCCCCCTCTTTTCCCTCTTACAATCTCGGTCAGGAATGTTTTAATTTTAGGGATGGATCCTGCCTGTCAGACGAGGCTGGATGGCGTGTAGTTCAGACCATGTGATGTGATGGGTGTAAAACAATAAAAAAAAGGGGGGGGTAGGAGAACAAAGAGGGAGAGAGCTCACTTTATTGGACAGATTTAATTACACTGAATGGAGATTAAGGCAGGCAATGCACCGAGGTGTGAAATTAACCCTTGATTACTGATGAAGCTCGGAACAGAGGCTGAAAACAACAGTTAAAAGAAGATTGACCACTCGGCGGTGGTAATTATTTCAGATATCAGTTAACAGAAATGTGGATAGGTAATGTTGGAATGCGCAAATGGGCGAGGAGAGGTAACCGCATTATTAAGCAAGCTGGAAATGACTTAACATGATCTGGGACCGGGGATTACTAACCCTCCTGTTGGACTGGTCCCTCTCCCTGAAGGCGAAAAAAAAAAAATGAAACAATTTACAAAGTTAAGGTAAAAAAAAAATCAGGTGGAACGACATCCATAGTGCATTATCAGGTAAAGTCAGATGAGTTAATCCAGTAAAAAGATAAAGACGAGCTTATGAATGAAGCAGTTCTTTCTCTATAAACTGGGTGTCCTCCGGTTCAGACCCCACCCAAAGCTAGCTGCTGCTTTAATTAGCAGTAATTAATGAACAGATAGCCGAGACTCGTTTGTATTTTAAATGATCTTAAATGATCCCATTAGCACATGTCATAGTCCTGTACACTAAACAGCAGGAGTGCAATTACATTTTTTTTTTTTTTGGTCATTTTAAACGCGTTTTCAAGATGTCGCAATTGAAATCTGCCGGTTTTGCAGTTTTTATTTATTTATTTATTTATCTTTGTCGTGCTAAAGGTTTTCAGGCCCGTACCATGAAATGATCCAACACACTCTGTCTGTACTGCCTCTGTTTAGTGAAGTGTATTATATTGGGTAGCCAGACTCTACCACCACTGCCTACCTCTTATCCCCAACTGTGCGTGCATGACAGCATGCATACAATAAAATATGTACCCTGTCTTGTACATTTCATTCCCAGTTGCTGAACGGACAAGGGAGGAGGACAGCGAGGAGAAATAAAGTGCCATAATGAATCTAAAAGGCATAATTCATTCTGATCAAACGCACTCAGGGATGAGTCATGCTCCGGTGAACCCTCTGACCACTGATGGGTCCGCCGCCGAGACGAGGACGAGGTGGGATTGACGAGCACACATAAATTCTAATTATTCCCAATGTATGCGATCCTGCAAATGGCCGTCCTCGCAGTGGTGGCCGATGACGGCTTCCTCTAACACCCCCCACTCCCCCCCTCGTCTTTTTTCTCAAAATGTCCCCCTAGACTTTATTTTTATGAAGCGCTCTGTAAGCGATGTAAACCTGGGACAGGCGCTATGGAGCAGAAGCGATGGAAGCAGCGGGTCATGCAGTTGCCACAGAAAGGGAGAGAAAAACACAGCAGCTCCCGTTCCGGGGAAAGAAAGGTACGATGATCAATTAATCCAGGCAGTAATTGGATGAGTGTGTATGTAATGCGGTAATGCTGTAATGAAAGTCATCCATTGTGCACATTCTCTCCCTGGCCGGTGAACCATCCCCCTCATCATCCTCTGGATCTCAGGTGCTTAGCCATGCAAATCTGTCTGACAGCCCAGTACATCTCTGTCTGCCTAATTGGACAGTATAGAGTTGTTTATGGATATTGCAGACATTTAGGACTCAGTTGGGGGCTGCTCAAAAATCATTAGCAAACGGCCCCTGTTACTGGACTGTCAACTTCACTTCACCGACGTCAAGGCAGCGCCATAAAAAAATGTTTATCTCTGTCAACACTGGGGCGACGGCTCTTTTTAAATGGAGCAGTAGACTTGCTGAACATTCAAACATGTTATGAAATGAGAGGATCTGGATTCGGGCGGCTTGTCGTATCACCGCCGCTGCTGGTTTTTGATGTGTAAGCGAGGTGGTGTTTTTGTTAATTAGGAAACGGCTCCATCTGCGGAATACGTCCGATGAAAACACGGCGATACACACACACAATAGCAACGTTTCGTTTACTGCGTCGCGTTTCCTTACAATCCCCAAATAAACTCAAATATTTGGTCATTTTAAATTTCGTGTTCTATTCAGAGACAGATATATTCCTCAGGGGTTGGTGGAGACTCAAACGGAGCTAAAAGGAGAATGGTCTTACTTTTACCAGATGGACACAAACAGCACTCCACATTAAGGCTAACGCTGCTTTGTGTCTGCGGTGTAGGTGTGGTAAAGTGTAGCCATATTAGCTTAAAATTCAGTCTCTGTAATAAAAGCATTTGATTGGTGATCTTTGCTGCAGGAAACATGGACTCACTCAGTCATTAGAATGTATCCTCTGTGGAGAGACTTCCGGTGACGCACCCAAGATGGCTGCATAGGAGAAGCGGTCCGAGCCAGCATAGCTAATTTCCCCATTTTTTCATAAATACGATTTGCAAACGTGCGTATACCAGTGGCGAAACAGCAACCCCAAAGAAATATGTCATTGGAAAGCCATTATTTTACACGCAACGCCTCTCAAAATCGACGCAACAAAAACACTGAGGAGACGGCGGACACAGCTAAGATGGCGGACCCATCTGCACAAGATGCTACAAACGTGATGGCTGAACTGCAGGGTATCAAGGATATCCTCGTGAGCTTAACCGCCCAGGTCTCGGGCGTAAAAAGAGGAGTAGAAGCGGTGAATGAAACAGTGAAAAGCCTGGGCTGCAGAATTGCCGAGGCCGAGTCCATTTGATCAAGCTCCATCATTCGGACGCGTGGCCCCTGCGAGCTCTCACCGGCCCCCGACACAAGCTGCAGGCTCGGCTTATGAACGTTCAAAGTGAAGGCACTCTGATTTGCATGGATGAACACGGAGAGGCCGGGGACCAGGTCAGAGGGACCCCGGGCTCCGGCTTTTAGAGGGACGGGGCTGTGCCAAGCCGCTCGGAGGTGATGTGCCGGTTGTACCGACGTGACCTCACACACACACACACACACACACACACTGTGGACAAACGAGGAAGCAAAAAACATCCCACAACATGCAGCCATGACTGAGGTTAATCATCAGAGTTATTTATTAACATTCATTAACACAAAAGCTGTTTCACCGTCAAAACCATCGTCCAGAGGTGAAACCATGGTGCAGTCTGTTGTGTTATGGCAGCCATCACTGTCCAGACGACTGATCGCAACGACCACAGAAGAACACAACGCACACAACCTGGTGACAAGAGGAGGGTGAATTCAGCTCTCTGTAAGTCTTTTTACCTCTCTCTCTCTCTCTCTCTCTCTCTCTCTCTCTCTCTCTCTCTCTCTCTCTCTGCGGCTGATGCTTTAAAGCATTCCATCTTTATAGCTGAGCCAATCAATGGCAAACCAGTGTCTATTGTCTGCTCTGTGCTCAGGCCACTGCCCTCCTCCAGCTCCCCCCATTACAGAAATGTTTCTTCCCATCACTGCCTTTACTTATCACTTCCCGGGTGACATTGAACTTCCTATGCCCCGGCCGCCGAGACACATCTCTGAACTCACACAATTACTCTTCATCCCCACTAACAATTTAGTAATGAAGTATTGATTTCCAGATTCCACTCTTATGGATGATATTAGATTTTGTTTGATAAACTGTGCCCGGGCCTCTAATCTGCACTGTCCCTTTCCCCACTGTCTGTAAAACAAAGTGCCACTGGAGAGATAATGACCAGGGAACATCGATGAACTCATTTCATCAATTTGTAACACTTGACAATGAAAAAGGGCAGGCATTTTTCAAGCTGCAATGTCAAAGTTTATTGCTCTGGGTACAGTCTTATTGGAAGCCAGACATCTTGAGCAGCGTTCAGCTCTAATTTATGGGCCCCAGTGTGCCAGTTACTTTTAAAGGAAATGTTTGGATACTGGGAGGATATTAGTGTTGCACCTGGGTTGTCTGATTTCCAGGACCACCGGGGGATTCACGTGTCACGTTAGAAAATACAAAAAAACGGCAGAGGAGACCGTGGCTGTTTGCGATGCAGGGGAATGCTGGTGAGGACATAAATCAGGCTGCAATGTTACATACGAGTCACATTCACATGAAGGCAGACGTCACATGACTGTCTGGATTTCAGTTTTCCCTTTGACACCGTTTGTATCATATTTGCTATGCGAGTTACAAATTAGAAAAACTGAAATGTCCCATAGTTTCAAAATGTTGTGGCCAAAATTGTTTTTTGTATCTGAAATTAAGATAGTTGTGGGCAAAAATGCATAATGTGATACAAAAAAATTTAAATAAATTTAAAATGAATTTAAAATTTGAATATGTCTGCTATTTTTGATTTTAGCTTAATTTCTTAAATGCGCCATTACCAACAAAACAAACTGGTTAAGGTTACGGTATAGCTGAAATAAGTAAGATGATCAGTTAAACCATTTCCTACCTCCCGTCAGTAAATCAGGTTTATTTCCCCTGAAGTGGTTTGGAATAAATCTGGACTGAAGTTATTACGGAAACACATCTGTCAACATGTGTTGACCTGGTCCTGGTCAGTATTTGTTCACCTCACATCTGTTGCATATTGCTGCACATGTCAGTCACGTTTTGAGATGTGAGGCCTTGTATCTGCACAGACGTCAGAACAATGTGCTTTTTAAATACGCTGCCATAAAACAAGTTAATGAACAACTGTGACCCGCGGCTGCAGCCTCAGGGAGAACACATTTTCACTGTCTGGTCTCCCAGCGTCATATCAGGCTAAACTCTGGCCAAACTAACACCCTCATCAGGCACAAACACAACTTTTGTTGTCGACCAAAACCATTTGGTCCAAAACCAAACAAACAGAGTGGGAAGTTTTAGTGGTGATTGGTGCAGAAAAACAGCAGATTTACTGATCTCACATGATTTTATTTTCTGAAAGCATATTCTTGTTTTAAATCTACATCTCTATACACTCTGTAACCACCGCATTGTTTTTGTTGTTTTGGGGATTTTTTTTGTTCTTCTCGCGAGGACAATTTATCTGGTGCAAAGTCAAATTATTTATTTCCCCTCATTCATCCTGATAGAATGAGAGACCTGAGGAACAACAGCCAATTTAGATTGAAAATCCCAGTTCAGCTGGAGGTAATCTGATTTCTCTGCTCCCCAGAAATCTACATGTATAGTGCTTATCAACTGGATTACTGGCAGGTAGGAAGAATAACCCAATTTGAGGTTACTTGTTTCTCTGTGTGTAGTATTCAGTGTCACATTGCATTAGGGGAGGTGGGCTATTGCCTTGTGGAATTGATGCGTAACTTCCTCGCTCCTCCTTCCCCATATCTTACCGCTCATTCGTCCCCATGCTTTTTCTGCATTCCACATCCAACGTGGAATAACAACACGACCCAGTGTAAATGCACTGCAATCAGATAATGGCTGTAATGGGTGCATTTCAAGAAAAACTCCAGGCCTGGGCATCACCACTTCTTACTCTTTTCATTTTTCTTTGACAAAGGCGACGGCGTTTGTCTTCTTCCTCACTCGCAGACATGTGGTGGAAGTGACAGGACTGAGTATGGGTTTACCAGGGTGGTCACAAGGCCAGGAGGCCAGCCGCTGTACGCGCTGCGACAATAACAGGGCTGCTCTCGGGCCTCCCACCCTCCCCGCGTTTGCAGATATTATACGGGGTCGCGTGTGGGTTGCGGTAACGGATGACCACCATCCACACAGCCCTAATCACCACAGAGGTCAATCCTCTTCCAACAAGACCAGCACTTCCTCCAAGGTGATTATTGATAAAGGATGACACGCCAGTGTAGACACAGGAGAAATTATACTCTGGGGCCGATCACTGCTCTTCTCTTGTTTCTAGAGAGGGAGGCCTCGCTTAATGTATAAATACTGTGGTGGGACACTATTCCCCTGCCCAGTGAGTGACCATAAAAGAAACGGAGTGGAAACCATCAGGGATGCAGGGAGCCATGTCAGCTTCCTTTAGAAACAGTCCTCCTAATATCTTTTAAAGGAAACAATCATCTTTCCCGATGAACCAAAATGTCCTATAGCAGCCAAGGTCAAACACAGCGAGGCCAGACGCGCGCACACACACACACACACACACACACACACACACGCACACACACACACACACACACACACACACAGCTACGCTAAATGCATCATGTGTTCAACTGTGCATTGTAGCTCTCTCTTTCTCCAATACAAGGTACTTTCTGATTTCAAGTCTCACATAATGCAACTTCAAGTACACATAAAGGTTTGGGCTACATACAACATATTCACACATTACACTGTCAACAATGCAGGTCTATATATTTTTTTCTGTATATACATATGTATTTTTTTTAAATAGCTGTATATTAACAACCAGAATGTATTATTTGCTTTCTTAATTATAATAATAGGTTAAGATGATGCACACATGTAAAATAGTATTTAGGAGTGTTTTCATGTCCCGATCTTCGCAGTTGATCGGACCTGCTGTTTGTGTTTGCACAATGCAAATTCCAACATATGCATATGCGTGTTGAAATATATGTATATATACAGTTTGCACATGTTGAAATTATTTATATAGTCTACTTATTACAAATGTAGAGATTTAATATAAAGCAAAACAAGCATTTCCTGTAGTGTAAATAGAGCAATGTGACGACAACATAAATAGATCTGAAAAACACATCTCATCTCTAGTTGTAGACACAGTGTTTACATATACTGTGTGATAAAAGCTGCGAAAAAAAACCCCACCATGTGTTCAGTAATATTGTGCCTATATTTACTGCACTGACGCATGTTGATGCGAGCTGTAACATGGGGAAAGTCAGGGAAGAAACAGTTGCTTAGGAGGTGCCGTGTCCTACCAATCACTCTCCTCTTCTAAAGGGGCTCCAATGGCACCTGAGGGGGGAATCTCATGGCTGTCATCCCAGAAAGCCTGCCACACTGATGCCTGCTTACCATCTGCTCCCCATATGAGCAAAAACAGGCGATTGTCTCAGAGATGGCGCCTCCATCACACCGTCGTAGGTCTAATGTACTTTAATTCTACCCTTGGACAACACTTTGGTTGAGATCCCGTTTGGTTGGCGGCGATAACAGTAAATGATTCTGTGTAGGCTGAGTGCATTTGAAATGTATATCATTGTCCTGCCCTGTCTCAGCATGGACTTGGCATCTGACAGTGAAAAAGGGCAGAACAGTGGGCCCCTGTCAGTGTTACACTTCCTGTAAATAACCCCTCCATGCCTTTGGTTTTATCATTCCCCGCAAATGATTCGGGGCCCCTCCAGAGCCGGCGAGAAATAGCATTATTTTATGGCACGGAAAAAAAAGAGGAGATAAAAAGAGGAGCCGGGGAGAGAAAAAAGGGAGATGGGGCTAAAAAAAGGTCCTTCAGGGAACATGGTGTAAATGAAGTTCCAGGAATGACACAGGCGAGCAATGAGGCGTGGATGGAAAATATACGCTGCACATCATCGGATAGAGATGCCAGTGGAAATGGCTTCATTGAAGTGTCAGCCCTCATCCATCAATCAATCATCCGCAAGAAACAATAACACTGCGGCGATGGGGCAGCTTTTATGGGGCTTACTCATGGGTATCAGAAACAGCACTTAAGTGTAGTTCTGACACTGGGAGAAAAACAGAGGTGAGGTGCTCGGCTTATTCTACATTCAGGTGGAGCAGTTGGGGGTGGGGGGCTAAGTATACAGTGCGCCCCCTGGCAGGAGAGCTCTGGACATAAGAGTTTTTCATCACACGACAACAGCAGTGGATTTCACTTCCTGTATCTCTCCCCTGAATATCTGATATGGATTCATTCATTATTGTCAGATTTTATTAAGACGTAAGACTGTGTCTCAGTATGGATACTTCAGTTACATGTCCATGTAGTACTCATGTAGTACTACATACTGAGAAATGTCAAATATGGCAAATATGTTGTTGTGCAAAATATGTGCAAACTAGCGTTGTTATTAATTATAAGTTATATAGGGCTAGGGATCATCTGGTGTTACATATTGCTCAATGATGAAATCATGAATGTAAATTTCTCTACCCAGCCTGTTGTGATGTTTCTCTTCTCTCCTCTTTACTTTGTTTTACTCCATTTGAGTTTAAATGTCTTAATTCCAGTAAACAGGTGGTGGATTTCCTCCGATCATAAACAGGCATATTTTAAATTGACAGCCTGAATGGATGAAGATGATACATATTCAGCATCCCTCCCCTCAACACATAAAATTAAAGGAAAAAAACATTGTAAACGGTGCGGCGGTGGCTTTCGCTGTACGTGAGCCTTTTGATTTCCCCAAACCCAGTCTCTTGACGGCTTCTCGCCAACATGAAACATGACACATCATCCATTATTCTGTACATGTGCGTTGCTATCTCAGCCTGCTCCATATGGCCCCTGTTGTCTCCAGACACCCAAATCCCTTTCCGTAGGCCAGGGGCTGTTTTTGTGGGAACCATTACACTGCTCCTCTCCCTCAGAGGAGCAGGGTGACGATGATGAGCAGTCGCAGCTCCAGCAGAGTCTCTGCCTCCGATTCTGACAGGATATTCAACCACTGACCAAATCTGCTCTGTTGGCCCAATTGCTAACTCATGCAAGTTGACAATCTGCAGGCAACAATTATGAGTGATGAAAGGAGGGCGCTTTTAACAGAGGAGGAGAAAACATTACGTTTAGTTTATACGGCTGAAGAGAGGCAGGAGATGTGATATTCATCAAAGAGAGATCACGTCATCGTCGGTCCTGGCTGAACATCTCCACAGCTCCTGGACAGAACCTCTTCTCAGACCAAAACCGATGAACAGGTGAAGGGATGGAGATCCAGGCATAAAATGCCATTTGTGTATTGAACTGTGCTCTAAAGTGTGAATCTCTTTCAACCTGCGAAACCTAGTGTGATGAAAGAAACTTGATAAACTGCTCGGAGGAGCTCAGGTGTTTTTTACTCCAAATTGTCAGACATAAAAAAAAAAACAAGAATATGTGAATTTGCGTTAAACATTTGTATCATTGTATTGAGGGAAATGCCATTTAAGACGTTCATATGAAGGTTTATAAATAACTTGGGAATCTTCAGAGTGGATCATTATGGGGTTTTGACATGTGAACCCTGGCAACATCCAAATGTCATAAGCTGTTGTCAACTTGCGTTTTGTGCGTCGCCTTTGCTCTGAGTTTGCCACAGCGTGGGGGGGTGGGGGGGTCTGAGGGTGATGCTAAGTGAAATGCTCATTTTGCGTTTGTGATTACCAAGACCCATGGGCGATATGCACTAATGTGAGCTAATGCAATAGATTACACAGCGCTGGCCCAGGGGAGCAGACAGCAAACAGATGTGGTCTACTCAAAATGGGAGGAGGGAGGGAAGAAAAAAAAAAAATCAAACTTTGCTCATTGTACTGAAGATTGTCCCCTGCAATGTATTGTTTGCTGAACGCACAGCCACGATAGGCTGTGTCAGTCCTCCCCTTATATAGACATGAAGTCAACAACAGTGTCCTGATGAAGTTGACACAAACTTCTCTGAGGAGGCTTTAATGTACTTTTGTTTTTAAATGCAGACCCGGTTTGCAGCTCCGCCATAATGAGTGGTGTCACAGCAGGTGTGTTGGCTAACAGGCAACACCTGTGTGACATCAGCAATCAGGGTGTGGTCACAGGTGCAGCGTCTACCTTACTGACCTGAAGAGACCAGTGCAGCAGCCAATCCTGTTTCCTAATGCAACATGTATCCAATATCAAACACTTGATTACTCTATGGTTCAATTATCAGCCTGTGTGCGCTGTACTGTGTTACTCAGGCTTACTGCAATACACACTGTGCGGTTTGGTCTGGTGCTCAGACTGAACATGCAAAAACTCTGACACCAGCGCCTGAGAAGGCTGCAATCTAAACTTTGTAAATACTGCCACCTAGTGGTTCATATGAGTCGTTACTAAGGACTTCAGTACATAAAAATTTTCACTTGTATCTTCAGTGACGTGATTGGAAAAGATATGTAAAAAAAATATTTAGTATTTTATTCATCAAAACAGGTTTGAGGTCATCACCTTTAACACTGTAAGTCTCCGCCTCATCACCTGTTTACACCCACTTTAAATATTCTTGTCTGATCTTCCTTTACCTTTCACCAAATAGATGTATTTATTAGTCTGGTGTGACGTGATTGACTTCCATCACTTTGGGTTCTGCACCACTTTCACTCCTTTCATTCCATTAATGTTTAGTGTGAACGTTTACTTTTTGCATCACATTCCTATAGTAAACAACTTTTTCAGTAACTTAATGTACAGATGTTGTTTCACATGTGTAATTTGTGGGAGAACTGAGGCTGCGTAGAAAAAGGCTCTTCGCAACACTTTATTATCGAAACGTGTCATACAAATCTCAAACAATATTTTCATTTTTACATAAGTACACATGTTATGTGAATACCACACAAAATGCAAATAATTTAAACCTAAACCTTACAAAGTGGCAAAGAGTAAATGACAACAGGTAACACAATAACCTGAGACTTTTTTCACAGTGTATAATTAATTGAGCCAGCACAACTTGGTTTCGTGTTGGATTTTTTTTGTTGATCAGCCAGGACTAACTGCTGTCACCAAAAACAAAACACTGCGCTGGAGGCTCTGTATAGTCAAAGCAAGCTTCTCAATAGAAGTAAATGAGCAGCCCAAAAGAATACAGCACAAACAGAAATCATCTTACAACTCATGGTTTGTGGCACAGCTGAAGTAGATGAGGGCCTTTTGGCATTTAATAAAGGATAAACAATAAGCACACAAAGTCAAAGTTAATGGTGTGCTGTCGGCCTCTACGGCACCAGCGCAGCTGCTCCCTTTCACCACACAAGCTTGGTTTTGTGTGGCTGACAAATACTGCAATGTTAGAAAAATACATGTCCATCTAGTTTTACTCAAAACGTCTCTGTCTCTGGTTGAGAGACAGATGCAGAGCTCCAGCTGATACGACGGTGACAACAGCTTAACAGGAATAACAGAGGGTCTAGGGCACAACATGAGGTAGACCACTTGTTACTATGGCCCGTTTGTAAACCACAGGGCCGGAGCCATCAAGTTCTAGAGATAATCCCCACCCTCCAGTGCTTTGGGAAAGGAAACAAAAACTAGTGCTTAATTACTGCCTGGACATCAACAGTAGGTGAACAGAGCAGCAATTCTTCACACTAATTCTTCTTAGGTTTTTACTTATTACAATTTTTCATAGACTGAAGGCATATACAGACGTATTGACGTCATCCCACATATACATTTTTACTGTTATGTCATAGACACTTACAGGCACTGATGTGGATCACAACTGATTGAGTGGGGGAAAAAATATCACAGTGCACACCAGTGGAAATATACCTTTAAAGAGATATTCTGTACTTTTTCAATCAAAAAGAAAAAAAACATACACTGGAAACATAAGCCCTGAAATGTCTTTGCAACGCAAGTTTTATTTTTACTAAACAAATTAAATTAAGGGAGTGTAAACACAACCCGAGCACAGACCATCTCTCCTATCAGATCTGTACACTGAACAAAGTTGTTCCAAAATAAGGTAGCAGCACAGTTCAATCTAGAGAGAGGAAAAAATAATAATTTTCAAAACTGACTTGACTCGTTTAAATCAAGCGCCAGGGGAAACTTTTCAAAGATTTAGGGACAGACTTTGAGAATCCAAACAAAAGGGGGAGGCCCTTACAGTTTGCTTTTCGCTGTTTTCTTTTACCTCGGTGCCACTTTAGGCACTTTTGTCTGTGGCCCCATAGCGTTGACTGGGGAACGGGTCTGACGGGTCTCTTCTTTGCAGGTTGGGCAGAGTGGGTAAGTGTTGGTACAGCACAGTTCTGCCCCCTGAGAAAACATCTTTCATGTTAACTCTACAAACTGCAAGAATAAGCAGATATAAATATCCTATTTGAAAATTTTAAAAAGTACAGAGTGGTGCAAGACATCATCTGAGACTTTTGGAACCCCCTGTATTAGTGAATCCATCACCCCTGAAGCAGATGACCTAATACGTACCCGCTCTTGGATTGGCCAGTCCTCCGTGACTGTGGTTAGCTGGCGCGATGTGATAGACGGATGCCAGATCATTGGATGTGTAGGGGTGCAGAAGGTTCATCACACTCCACTCAGTGTCCAACCCTCCGCCAATAGCAGCCGATGTGTTCTTCACAAGACCCAGCGTCTCAGGAACCGTGCATGGACTGGACTTTTGCGACGTGGTTTTCACGCCTCTCCCTGAGATCACCAGTCTGCTTGATCCGTCCCCTGGTGTCCCTCTAAAGACGGGCTTCTCGCCCACATCAGCCTCCCTGCCTGTAGGTACTGAGTACTTCAGTCTCTTGTTAGAAGACTCGCCATAATCCATCTGCGGGAGGCTCCCGAAGCGACTTGACAGGCAGAGTCTGGAAGCTTCAGAGTGCCAGGCGACACTGCTTCTTGCTGGGTAACTCCTCTCCCCAATGGCCGCTCTGCCTGGGGGGGCCTGTCGGTCCATTACATACCTGCTCTGTGCGTTGGTTTTCCTAATGAGCTCTTTATACCTGGAGGATTCCTGACTGGGGTGTGAATCACTGCCCGGTCTGTAGTGCTGGGTCTCCTGGGCGCCGCTGTGTAAAGGCACTTGGACAGGGCAGCGTTTCGGACCGTGATTTGGGTTCACAGGAGTCTTCTCTTGCGGTTTTGCGGGTTGAGGGGGCGGGGATTTGGTCCGACGAGGGTGCCGTCTGTCAATCATTGAGAGCGGGCTTACATCTTTGCCGCCGAGTGCAGGGGGGCAGCCTGTATAACGTCTTTGTTTTAAACTGCCTCCATATCTGTTCTTCTTCATACTGTCCGACTTGTCTTCATGAGTCAGCTTTTTGTGCATTATCAGAACCTCTGGGTACATTGTTTTATATGCACACAGTGAACAGGCAATTGGACTTAACGCAGTTCTAGGTTCTGCACTGGCTGGTATGGAGAGAGACACTTTTAAGGACAGATTTAATGGGACCTCTGACTCTTCTTTCATATCTGCCCTTTCCATCTTTGGGTTAACAGGAAGGGGGCATTTTATTAGCACATCATCAGACGGCGAGTAAGTAGACTCAGCTATTAAATTCTCATCCTCATCCGCATCGTTCATCTGCATGAGTGGTTTGCTACCTGCACTTTCGAGCTTGTTCTCCGGAGTTCCCTCTGTGAATGATTTGACTGCAGGAATCCAGAGCTTGGCTCGATTTGGGACAGGACTTTCACTGTCATCTCCGTGTTTTTCATTATTAGGAGAAGGCGCAGAGGACGTGGGTCTGCTGGGGATCTCCACGTTGGGTTTGTTTTTGTGGCGACGATCCAAGTGATATTTCAGGGAAGTCTTTTGGGCTGCTGCGTAGTCACAGTAAACACACTTATATGGTTTTTCACCTGAAACAAACAGAAAAGTCATCATATTTACAATGATCTTTCATTTGCTTGTTAATATATATATATATATATATATATAAATATATATATATATATATATATACACACATACATACATACACACACACACACATACACATATTTTTTATTTTATCGTCATGACAACCTTGTGACGCGCCTCATGTGCGTGCGTATATGTGTATGTGTGTGTGTGTATATGTTGTGTTGAGGGTACCTGTGTGTGTCCTCAGATGGACTGTGAGGTAATAGCTTGATCGGAATGATTTGCCGCAGTAACTGCATTCTTTCGATCTGGCTTTAGATCGATCAAAACCGTCTTCACCTTTAAAAAGAAAAGAGCAAATTAATCCATAGAAAGAAAGCAAACAGAAACAAAAAGATAAAAAGGTGTGTTATCAGATTTTGTCAGCAGGGGGAGCACTTGGTTCCTTTTATTGAATACAGTACATCAACTCACAATCAATGAAGTGAAAGTGTGTTAATTATCCCTAAATTTACCTGAACCAGGGTTCTCTGTCGGTGATGCTTCCTCGAAGCCCTCTTCTGAGCCGTCCTCTGCGTGCTCCAGCAAGCCAGCTCTTGACAACTTCCCATCCACAGAGGAAGTTGGACTCTCCTCACCCGCTCGCTCGCGCTTGTGCACCCTGGAGTGGAGAACTAGCTGGTGATATGTCCTGAAGGTCCTCCGACATTCCTCACAAGTGGTCGGCCTCTCTTTGTCCTTATCTTTTTGCATGAGAGACCTCCGCCGCGGTTCTGGGGTTTCAACAGCAGCCTGAGACCGCAGCAATCTCCCACTCGCCTCTTTCCCAGCCTTTTCTCCTTGGCCCTCAGACCAAATATTATTCAGCTCCTCCTTATCAGAGTTGCAGTCTTCATTGTCTGTGCTGGCTTCCTGGCCGATATCTTTAGTATTATTAGGACCCACTGCTATCTTGCCCTTCGTGGCGAGCTGCCAGGCCTGATAGGTGTTGAAGGGATCTAACTGAGGAATCCATTTTGATGTTCTGGCATGTTCCAAACTACTTCCTGCTGAGCGGGGCAGAAGGTTTAGACTGTGTAGAAATGTTTCCTGTTCTGGAAGCGATTCGGCCGTGGCATCTGTGTTCTCCTTGTCTGTATCTTTGCCATTCTCCGCCTCTCTATTATGCACTTTGCTATGTTCAACCAAACTGTTGTGGTCTGGAAAGAAAAAACCGCACACCATGCACATTTTGTAAATGGTGACAACAGGGTCTGGTGCAGGGTCCTGGACAACGCCGTTGACTGTGGCTGGTGTCTCCAGGTCTTGCTGGGCCTTGCTTTTTGGTCCTGGTTTTACATGCATCTTCATGTGGTTTTTCAGAAACCACGGCTCTCTGAAACGCCGCCCACAGATGTTACAGCAGTATGTAAAGTAGTCCTTGTGCTTCCTCATATGAGTCTCCAGCTCACTGGCATCTTGTGATACATGGGCACACACAACACAGCTGTGAACCTCCTTTTTTTCATTAGGGAGGCTGCTAGGTTTCGGCCGTGGTCTCTCTCCTGGGATCCTGAATTCGGCTTCCACTCGAAGCACGGTGGGTTCAGAGAAAGTAGTGGGGTGCTGTGTTAATACATGGGGTCCTAGCTCATCCTGATGAGTAAACATCTGATCACAGAACATACAAGACAGCAGTGAGCTTCCTCCAGTTTGCAACACAGTCTTTTCTGAGCTGGTGGTGGTGTGTGGTGTCATGCTGGAGCCAGGCCCTAGGATGTTTGCATTGTTACAAATCAGAATATCTTGGGCAAGTCCATCTGGGCTCTCCACAAATGGCAGCAAGGAGTGAGTTGGCATTGTCCTCTTAAGGTGGAGCAGTCCAGACTATTCGGGGGAAAAAAAAAACATAGGAAAGGATTCTTTAGGCTTAGTTCAAATAAATAATAAACAGAATCAGGGAGCTATTTCCTCACGTTAAATAAATTCTGATTACAATATACTACACATAGAGAACTGACTTTTCTATAATGAAACAGGAAATGTATCTTTTTTAGCAATCGACTACACAGACAAGTCATTTCCTCTAGTCTCCGGGCAGGTTACTGATGAAAAAATATTTTAACGTCTCAAAATACTAACTGTCTGTACTAACAGCAGACACTTGATGCTATAACAGTTGTTATAGTAGTAATTAATATTATAGCTTAATGCTGTCATTCTTGCTCCAGTAAACTAGTTTGTAACAATGACTAAATAGTAATAGGTTTTGCCAAGTGCAGTAAACTGTGGGGAAATACGAACACTATTGAAACTCATTCCAACATCATATGAACACCTTAACATTCTAGTATTATTTTTATAATATATATGTAATGTGTAGATAAAGAAAGTGTAAGAAATTGAAAGTCACACTATTGGTTTGAGAGCAGAGTGGAGGAACTGGACCAGCAGGTTTGAGGAGACGTGAGAAACCCAGTGACTGCCGACACAGCATAACTGAATATAACAGTTTATTATAGTTTCTTTCATTTTTGTTTTAACGTTGTTGTTATCGTTTAAATCCTACGCGACACGGTGTCGATTACAGCGAGTTGTGGCAGAGCAACGTGGCTGATAAGTTGGAAATCCCAACTTTAACTTCCCTGTTATTTCCCCTGATGTTGAACACATAGGCCTCTGAGGCTGTTTACAGCTGTGGCCTATATGTGTAGCCATAATTAACCTTACCTGTGATGTGGTCCAGGTGTGCCTCACATCATGCTTTTATTCGTAACGTACGCCGGTTACTTTCAGTTACTGAAGATTAAAGGAGAGCGTTCATAATGTCGGTGAACGCCTCACGGCGTTATAACTCCATGCATGTTTACCTGAGCAGCTATTACGTCTCTATAAATGCATTAACCAACGGCCACTTTAGGGACGTCACGTTCACTCGTTAACGCTGATTCGTGCCAACACGGTTCCCAGGACGACGACGTCACTTTACAATAACGTAAACCGCTTCGTGCGCGTGCGCGCCGTCGCTTATTGATTGTTAAGAAGCAGTTTGCGTTAAATTAAAAATAAATACATAAAATAAATAAAACAGCCGGATGAGTAAGTTAACGGCACGCTATCGCCAACCGATAAACGCCCATAAACCGAGCTAAAACATTAGCAAACGGAAAAGGAGTTTTTACTGTTTGCCTCGACTTGGAGCAAAGTGTAGAAACTCACCAAACAATACCCACCGACTCTGATTTCCGGATTAATAAGCGCTGTGATATTAGCAGCGAGCGGGGCTCGGCGAGCTAAGCGGCTAGTACCGGCTGCTGCTGCTTCATGTCTGCGGGCTTTGCTAGCGGACAGCTCACCTATTCGATTGTTTGACTGTGAACCATATTTGTTCGAGTCCTCCTCACTGTGCAGCTGTTGGATCCCGACGCGCGCGCCCTCCCTCTGTCTATATCGCTCTGAAGATGGAGCGCGTGCACGACACCCCCCAAAACCCATACGGCAGTCACGTGGCCAACGGAGGGGGGGTGTGTGTGAAAAAAAAGGATTAATGCACATAAAGTTAATTAATACTTTCTCTGACTTGTATGGCGGCCTGTGGATTTACAGCCACACGAATAGGTAAGTCAGTGTTTACCCCTGTCACGTGGACTTGTGTATGTTGAATAGAACCAGAGCATATTTCTGTTTGTATACAGTGAGGTTTCATGTTGTGTTCCTGCTCTGGCATTGGGCGAACCTGTGTTGGTAATGACTTCCTCACTGTATGTGACTCTTCACAGATGGATCGTGCTGTTCTGAGCTTCGGGCTAAATAACAGCACTGTTTGATATGTAATGCTGCACAGAGCCTAACTTTAAAAAAAAAAGAAAAGTGCCCCCTTCTTCTTCCACGTTCTCACGTCATGCATCAGCTACCATGTGGAGATGGGGGAGGGGTGTCTCAAACTTTTCACAGATACATGAGGTTTTTTTTTTGTTTCTTGTTTTTTACAGAAGCTGGTTGGTTGAGTCATAAGACATTTCAGGTTATTCCCATTTCACACTAAACCTGCAAAAACAAAAACCCAGAGAGATAATACAGTTTTATATTCCACTTCAGTTTTCTATTGCCACCACATTGCTGTTGATTCATAAATATACTTATTTGTATATGTAAATATAGGATATTGTGCGTATAATATTTTGCTATTATAATGCTGATGACAACTTGATGGAGACACTGAAATCACAAATGGGCATAGAAAGTAATGCTATGATTCTGTTAGATAAGGACCATCACCTACAGTGACACCCACTGGCTAATAAACAACAGCCCCTCCTCCACTCCTGAATCCTTCCAAAGAGACATCAGGCAGTGATGGTAGCTTAAAGCCATGCATTATGCATTCAATGAAGATATTCAGCAGACTCCAGTGTACACTGATTACTGACACACACACACACATACACAAACTCCCCCTTGAATGGCAGCAATGTCTGATAGAAGGAAAAAAAAAACTTTATCAGTTACCACTCCCAGCTAAGGAACAGTGAACAAAGACTGGAAGACTCCATTTGCCCATACTATCTCCCACACAAGGCCAGGCTGTGGCCTGATACGCCCTCTTTGTCCAGGCTATTACACAATTTTGAGATCATGTTAAAAGTTGTTATTATCATTTGCCATTTGATCTTTGTTTTAAGATGTTCAAACAAATTAACTGCTCGCTGTGTGATACAAACAGAAGTAGATCTGCAGGTTTGGCAGGCAGATTCCTCAGTAAGGCATGTGGTTATTGTGTTTATGCCAGACAGGAATACCAAGATCAGATTCCTGTCACATATTAGAACAAATACTTTTGCTAATAGAAATTATATTTGTACCTTATCAAATTTCGTAAAACCGTTGTTTATATAGGCCACACATTCTTTACACTTTTTATTTGTGTTAGTACAACTCAGTCACTCACAGGTGTTGCGGTAAATGAAAGCATTTTGCTTTTCTTTCCCCCCGCACAACCGTGATTCACTTTTTAGTACATTTGCCTCACTCCAATACGCTGTTACACAAACAAGTGTAGTATGTTAATCAAAGGCACCACATGTGACACATCGAGGCCTCCCGCTCATTTCCTATTGTTCTGCGACCACAAAGGCTCTGTGAAAGGCTATCAATCTGGAGCAGCCTCACTATGATGCCTGTGGATGATGAAACTGCCAGAAGACGTTACGATGATCATAGGAATTCCTCCGTGTGGAGTTGTTGGGGGTTAGTGATTAGGAATACAAATATTTCCATAACTTGATCACAGTTCGATTAAATATGCTACTGCAGTAATTTAACATTTTGCCACCTGCAGCAGTGGTGACAGGACCAATGGGGCAAACAGTGTTTACTTCTGACTTATTTAACTTTGTCCTATTGTGTCAGTTTGATTTAACTTAATTTCTCTCCTCAACTTGTTGTCTCAGATATTCGCATTATAAAAACATGTATGTAAGTATCCAGCACCAAAAGCAACACATTCTAATCAGAAGAGGGAGGAAACCGAGTCCTCGGTTAAATAATTATGCATTCAGAAGTCAGACACTCAAATAGAAACTGGATGAGTGGATGGGGAAAGGCTGTGGTGGCTTGTGTCTGTCTTGATGTGTCAGGAGCATCTGACTGCATTGTTCTCCTCCAGATTCACAGCCTGGCTTCTTTCACAGTCCCAGTGTTGCTCCCGAAAGATAATCTCCTCTATCACGCCCAGCCGGTTATGTTTATTCAGCACAACCAGCTGTTGTGGTGTCGATCGTCAGAAAAATGTTGCTTCCTCTGAGGAAAAAAAAAAAGATCAAGAAAAGAAAGGATGGTGTCCCTTTGGTCAGTGGTTGGTGTAATGCTTTTCAGTAACATACATAGAGTATTATTATTGTTTAACTGAACTGTATCTTGGTGGTATTCATGGTGTGTTGGTGTGCGTGTGTGTGGGTGTGTGTGTGTGTATAGAGAGAGATTTGCCTTTGCATCTTTCAGGTTAAACCACAATCTATCACTAATTTGAATCTTAAGCAAATGTATCACCCATTGCTTCTGTATTTTGAATAGACCCACAATAGTTGTAGTTACTAATAGTACACACTAGTGATGCTTTTTGGGTTTTTACGAGCTGTAAGAGCGCAATTCCTAAAAAGTCCTGTGCATGTGCATCATAAAAAGGACCTAATGTTTCATCATCCTGCGATGTGCCTGCAGGACCTGTTGATTTACACTTGGCTGCAGCAGATGAGACCTGTCCTCCACAGGCTTGAGATAACGGCCTGTTTATTTGTTGTCTGGTCAGAGAGGAGCAGAACAGATCTGTTATTACCGCGCAGTGCTCTGATGCATGTTAGCCCTGACAGCAGGCCTCCTGTCAGGCCTCCCTGCCCACTCCTCCCTCGGTCCACCCCCTCCGAGCGAGCTCGGGGCATTCACACAGTTACACGCTTTGTCCTGGGATGAACTGCAGCGCCACAGTTGTGGATTAGGTTGTGTTGAGTGTGTACAGTGCTGCACTGCTCTTTCGTCAGGACAAATGTTTGAATGAGAAAACAAAGACACCAGTAAGTGTTGGAAGTGATTTTTCCCCTCCCCCATTTTATTCAAGGGTTTATGAATTTGAACAAATAAGGAAACAATACTTCAGAGTTATTCCCCTGTTTTCCGAGCTTTCTGTCCCATCACAACATCTCTCAGAGACGTTCCTGTGGTTCGAGTAGCAGTGCATGTTATGTTTAGTGATGAGCGCTACCCTCGTCATACCAGGAATACTTGTGGGAAAAACTGTCACGCTGCATCTTAATTTAAAACATCCTCAGGGGTAAGGGAGGATTGACGGTGGACCACATGTTTCAGCTGCATAAGCAGCATTCGCTTTTCCACCTTCAGTGCTGTGGCAGTTTCTTTGATCACACTATTTAAGAGCATAGTGTGAGGGGACTGTGTAGCAGCGATAACAAAGGAGCAGTGTGAGTTATGCCTCCAGGGGCCAAGGCCCATCCCTTAATAATAAGATTAAGATTTGAGGCCTTGGTTCCTCTGAAATATACAAATCCTTATGTTTAGTTTTGTATTCTTTATCTTTAAAGTGGTAAGAGCAGTCACCTCTCGCACTGTCGGAGTAACAAAGGAGGCCCAGTACTGAGGTTTGTCAGACAAATAAACAAACAAACATGGGTAGGTTTTGCAGTATTTGCATGTACACCCAACATAGTGAAGTGTGACTCATGTGTCTACGCCTTTCTCACTCCTAAGTGTAGAGCAATGGCCTGTGTGCATGAAGGATTTGGATACAGTCGCCGTATTGTTGCAGTTGCACCGCTCAGATATTTAGGCTGATTTAAGTTTCGCTGCTCGATTGAGGATGAACAGACAAACGCTGAAGGTATTTATTGTCTTCAAGATAACTGAAGTTACACAACCATGATTTAAGTTGCACATATGCCAAGCACAAAGGACAGACGCCACACAAGACTTCAATTAAACAACATGACACTTAGTGTTGCTGTCAAATTAAAAGCTGATTGGCTGTGATACATATGACGACTACAACTGCAAGGACACATCTTTACGACGACACTGCCTCAGATGCATTTGTTATGGCGGACACTTACTATCAACTCCCCACAGAACACTAAGATTGTGGTTTCCCATACGGCCCAAATATAAACATAACAGATGATGCTGTATGTGCTTTAGTCCACATATGGCTTATTAAAGTTAAAAAAAAAAACATATGAGTGCATTTGTTATAAGAGCATGCTCCTCTCATCAGATCCATTAAGAGCTGTCATTTGTCATATAGAGCTCAGTATTGTTTGATGTTAATCTCTGTATGTACGATTTCTCGAGTGTGAACCTATAGACAGAAGCTATATGACAGAATATTCAAGCAAATTAATTAATTCAAGCAAAGCATGTGTAATGTTTACGGCATGAGCCCAGGGTGTTAGGTTGCAAGGTCAGAGATCAGAGTCACATTAAATGTCTGTAGAAAAGCTTTCACACTTGCACTGTGATACTTGCCAAGACATTTATATGACCAAAAATATATATATATATATCTATGTACATGTGTCTGAACAACTTCCTCATCATGTAGCTATTTCACCATTTTAAACCAGTGGTGGTTTCACTCTCTCACAACTGTTCACTTGGTTTTTTCCTTCTTTTATACTATGAACAATAACCAAAAATGTAAAGTAATTTAAGGGGTTGAAGAGGTGATGATAGAGAGACAGAGAGAGAGAGAGAGAGAGAGAGCTGTCTATACTGAGGAAAAGTCATTGTTGCTTCACTTGGCCTTTTCTGCTGCTGCAGCAACAGTGACTGGCTCTGTCTGGACTCCGGCGTCTGTAGAGTTACGTTTCTGACTCTGAAAAATAAAAACAGAAAAACAAAAAAAATCAAATGTGCTATTTTGATGATAATATTTATGACATGAGTTGACTATAATATATTGTTATGTTATGTTACATGTGTAATGGGTGGAGTGGTGTTGCAGATAATAATGTAATGTAATATAGAATCTTGTCAGTAGGATGTTACAATCATATTGTTTGAGTGTTACGATCATATCATATCATATCATATCATATCATATCATATCATATCATATCATATCATATCATATCATATCATATCATGGAGTTATTATGGAGTGAGTTAGTTCTTTATTTGCATTTAGCAGGTTAGGAGAATGGAATGAACTGTAACCTAAAAGTGTGTGGGTGTATCTGCAACTGAGAAGGCTAGAATGTTGCAATGTAGTGTAATGTAATGCAATTTGATTTGGCAGCAGTCAACCAGCAACTTGTTTGCCAACCGCAACTGAACAACAGAAAAAGAAAAGCCAAAAAAAAAAAAAAAAGAATATTTACAACACTACTTTTTGATTGAATTTGAGTTTTCCAGTTTTCTCATCCTATCACCAAATGTTAATTGCTAGGTATTAAAAGTATTAAAATCTGTGCAGAGCATTTCTCAGGAAGTGTAAAACCTACACTACACTGCGTAAAGGGGCCCACTCCTTTGATCACTTACTGGGCTGCTGCTGCCATCTTGTGGACAAGAAGCTACAATATAATTTAATTGACAGCAGCATTTAAAAAAAAAACCCTATATGTTAATATGCATATGTAATATCATAATGGTGCATCACTTCCACTCCAGAGTCTGTAATGCTCCTCATGTGTTGCTCTCCTCACCAGGTTCTTAAAGAACATATGGATGGAATTCCTCTTCTCCAGCTTTCTAGGAATATTGTCATCACCAGCCTGGGAGGCCTCTGAGGCTTTTTTATTATCTACAACCACCTCTGACGCCTTGCCTGCTGCTTTCGGCTCCTCCTTGGCTTTAACTGCCTGAGCAGCCTCTGCCCCTGCTGCAGCCGGGACATCAGACGCCTTCTTGGGTTCAGGAGCCTGAAACGCGTTGAGGTACGTCATGTAAACTCGTCCAGCGACAACAACAACAACAACAATTATAATAAATGAGGTGCTACGGTCATTGAATAGAGATATGACTGCGAGATGTGATGTTATGATATTTATCTGCTGTTAGGATACGGTAAATGTAACATTATAAGGACTATGATTGTTGTTATGGTTCTCACATAAAAAAGAGAGCAGGTTCTTATACCTGATCTAAGTAATGCAATCACTCTGGTTAATAACACGTCCCTTATAGAGAGGTCGTTTTTCGATTTACCACTCACTGATTGGACTTTTGTGGTCATGCTCATGGTATTGCCGCCGTTAGTAATACTCATATATGTCAGCTAAAGGCTGTTAGTGGATGAAATTAACTTGTTCTTACTTTGGGCTTGAAGAGAGAGAGGAAGGCTGATTTCGAGGGCTGTTTCTTTTCCTCCCGAACAGGCGGCGGTGGTTCTGGCTTTGCAGCGGCCTCCAGCGTGCCGGTTTTTGAGGGATCCACTTTCTTTTATAAAAGAATCAGAGTGGAAAATACATATCATGAGCTACTGACAGAGTGAAGGCACGACCCTGACAGACTGAGAGCAGTGTCTGCCACCTGCAAGTGAAAGGAGAGGTAAGAAGAGAGAGGTCGGGGGGTCACAGTGTAAAGGAAGCAGGAAAATCAGTGACCATAAGATCCAGTCCCCCGGAATAATAAAACCAATAAATGCAATATCATGCACAAAACAGAAACAGAAGGAAGGGAAAGAAATGTCTTTGATGAAGACTCTGAGATTGTCTCTAAAGGAATAGTCTGACATTAAACATGAAGCTACAGCCAGCTGAAGGTAAAAGCAAAAAAAAGCAAATTTCCCAAGATGTTGAACTCTGTTCATTTATTATTTATTGTTAATTTACCTCAGCTTCTACCTCTGGTTCTCCATCTACCATCTGCAGGGAAGGAAAGGTTATTTCTTTCCCCTTCAATTCAAACACTAAATGAAACGCAATAAAACAATACCAGATTGTTCTGTCAAGAAAAAAAAACAATTAATCAAACCACCAAAATAATGCAAATGTCACTGAAACTAATGAAAGATTATTTCTTGTGCGATATTCGTCTGGTCTGTAGCAGCATCATGTCAGAGGTTCCTGCAGAGTGGAGAAAACAAACGATTAATATTCCTGAGCACTTCACGCTGATTTACCTGCTCCTCCACAGCTGCCTGTGCCACCTCCTCTGCCGTCTCCTCAGCTTCAGCCTCATTTTCACAAATGCAAATGGATCAGAACATGAATAAAAAAACAACATAAAATGATTCCATTGTAAAAAGAAAACTTGAGAGCTCTTCTTCGGTTTACCTGGACATCTACAACAGGCTCAGGTTCCTCCACAGGTGTCACCTGCAGAATAAAACTACCTGTTTAATCCGATGGGGCGCAAATATAAATACAACCTGAATAGAACCTTCTGGTCAGACTCTAGTTTACCTGTATTTCTACTACTGGCTGTACCTCTGCTTCTGCTGCTGGCTGTGGTGCATCCTTCACTGTCTGCAGGACAGCAGAAGCAGCTGTTAGTATGTTGTTAGTAAAGGTCAACAGGTCATGAAACATGAGTGACGCCTAGAAACTCGCAAATAAGTGAAATATTTAAATGAAGTAATGAAAGGTTTAATTTCGTCAGTATGGCAGTGAATGATTAGCAGGATGAGTTTGTTAAAGGAACAGTCTGACATTTAACCCTTCTCATATCCTGGTCAAGTAAGATTAGAAATATGAAAACAGCTTAATCAGAGATAACTTTATTTGCGTAGGTGCTTGTGAAAGAGCCTCAGCCTAATTCCTCAGCTAACCGCCTCCTGGATTTAGATTTAAATGCCGAGCTCAGACATGAGAGAGAGAGAGCATCGACCTTCTCGTTCACCAAAGGTCAAACTCTTTGTTTGAAATTAAATGAATCTTCAGTGCACCGTTCACGATGGAACGATGAGTTTTCCATGGAAAAAAAACAGGCCGAGGTGGAAACAATGGTGCCGATTTTATTTTCCGGTTAAATCTGGATTCTCCTGGACCAGAATCTTAAAACCAGACCAATACTGCTTTGCTGTTGTGGCGAAGAAACGGCACATTGTTCACATTGTTTCTGCCAGTTAGTACCACAACGAGCCACGTTCAGCCTTCACCTGCTGAAGCACCTTTGACCTTTGAAGCCTTGACGACCGTCAGTACCTCAAATTCACATACAGCACGTGAAAACACAGTCACTGAAACCCTGCAATGACAGCAGTTTATTTACCTTTGGGCGGAAGAATTTACTCAGAGGATTTTTGGCTGATTTTCCTTTTGACGGCTCGGGCTCCTTGGCAGCAGCTTTTGGTTCTTCTTTTGGTGTGGCTTTCACCGGTTTGCCAGATGGCTCACCTTTGATTTCCATCTTCGGTGGCTCCGGAGGAGGCGGCGGCGGGACAGACATTCCTTTGGGTGCCGCAGGCGGCTCCGATACATGCGCAGCCTATTGAAGAGGGAGACAAAATTCAAATGAAATGAAAATATCGCCTTCGAGAGTGAATGCATTTCATGCATTGGTGTTTAAGATCAGCAATTAGATTGTCATCTATCTTTGACTGTTAAAATTGTATTAGTATGTGCAAGTTGGCATTTGTACAACTATTGGGAATGTCTCTCTTTGTTGTAACACGGAGGATCTCTTAGAAAAACTCAGGGTTAGTTGCTCACAGTAGGGGCTGCTTCTGGTTCGGTCTCCTTCTGGGACTATTTGACGACAGGAAAAAGCAGCGGTTAGTGTGTGACGTTAAAATGAAGCAAACGCCGATCTGCAGCGAGCTGCTACATGTGCTGCTCTCTGAGAAATAAACATGTACTTTTCCAAATTAAAGCCACAAATGGAACACAAATGTAAGTTACAGCAACTTGTGTCTGCATTTCCTGACATGGATGAAGCAGTGAAAGCAAATGTTAAATATCCTGTACTGGGATGCTTCAGGAACATCTGTTCACCTGATCTTTTGTGGCATCAGGAGTCGCCGTTTCCTTTTTGGATGTTTTAGTGGGAGTCACCTGTGTATGAAAGGGAAAGAAATAACAGTTATCAGTGAGATAAATGACTGACGAATGGAGGATGTACAGATAAAAATGCTTATTTGGATAAAACAGAGGCCTTTCATGGACTTGCGGGCCTCTCTGGTAAACACAGAGTGCACTCTGAGGTCCCTGACAGGGCACATACAGTACATGCGCTGTCATTGTGACGGCCATTGTGCTCCGGCGATGGCGTAGGCCTGCCCTCGCACTATCTTCACAAATCTCTACTTCCAGCTGCACAGGCCTCCCTTGTGAGCTCACACTCAGGGCCGAACAATAGGCCACCACATTCCCGCATGTTCAAAGACTCGATTAGCATGGGCCCGGGGCAATGGCGACTCTTTAAAACAGCATGAATCCCAAAGACAGCATGATGAAGAGGGTTACAATGGCTGGTTGTTGTAGGTTTTCCATAAGGCGCTGTCATCGTGGCAGAATGAGTTATGGATACCTATAAACTGTCTCTTTCACGTACCTCAACAAGAAGTAAGAGACAAATAAACATGAATAACAACATCGGCTCGGTTTCATCCATCATCGCAGATTCTCCACTCATTCTCCACGCTAATTTCCAAATGTCTCATCTTCGGCAGCTTTAAACCTTTAAACAATAATTAGAGCACAGGTTTATTTAATTTTTGTTGTTGAAGCGGATGTTTGCTTCCAGTGGACGCTGGAAATAACAAGGTTGGATTTTTTTTTCACTTAGATAACATTTACATTGACACATTTATTTCCCCGTGTTGTTTAATTCCACAAGGGAAACAATCAGAAACCTCAAGACGGTATGAACCGGACTCTCTTTCTCATAGGGGTTCACTCACCAGTGTTTTGAAGAAGTTCATAACTGGATTCTTCTCGGGGTTTTCCTCGTCTTGGTTTTCCTCAGGTTGACTGTCGCCGTCGTCAGGAGCTTTTTCTTCCTCTGGACCTGGAGCTGGAGTCGTGCTCTCTGGCTCCGGTAATGACTCTGACTCTTGCTTTGCGTTAGTGGTCTCCTATACACCGTCACAAAGAATCAGCCTTTGAGAGTTGTGTTAGTGCAGCAGCGCCGATATGCAAACAGCGAGTGTGTTAATCGCAGCATTGAGAGGGGAGCACAATTCCAACCATGCCTCTGCCTACTCGGGCCACTGTCAACAATCACCCTTTTATTAATGTGTGTGTCCCACCCCTCACTCATTGATATTCAAAAATGTGTGAGAGTTATGCTATGACACAAATGTCACAAACTGAAATACCTTGCTGTGTTCGTATGGTTGAAAGTATGGAACCGACCTGATACTTATTTTAATATGTTAATATGATACTTATTTAATTATGTAGTGGTGGGCCGTTATCGGCGTTAACGTGCTGCGTTAACGCGAGACTCTTATAGGGCGATAAAAAAGATATCGCCGTTCTATTCTCAAAGTTGGGTTGGGAGCTGCGTCTATACTAAGCAAGCTATGATGACTTTCACCTTGATATTTTAGCGCAGATGTATATCTGGCCGAATTGCACTGTAGGGGGCGAGAACGAGTCAGACTCCGAACCTGTGTAGGCCCACTAGAAATAACCACATCAAACGTGACGTGGCCCCTGGTCTAAATGCGCCACTTGCCTTGAGAAACCCATTCTCAAAGACTTACTTTTAGTCATTATTTAGGTAGCACACATATTTTGAATGCCTTTAGCAGAATTCAAATGAGCCATTTTAATCTAGATTAATCGAGATTAATTCCAAGATTACAGTGAGATTAATCTAGATTTAAAAAAATAATCTATGCCCACCACTAGTTTTATGTCATGAATATAATCTGATATAGGGTTTGTGTTCATATTAATGATTTGTTTTGGCTTGATTAAACCAGCATCGTATGGGAAAGTAAATATTACATAGGAGAATGGAAACAGAATCGCAGTTTTCATTTTTCATTTTATTGGAAAAATGTTTTTTTCTTTACAGTGTGGACTTGTGTCAATGATATACAATATGTACAAAAACGGGCACTTTGCATCATTACAAGACAAAAAAGCAATGCAACATTTTTTTAAAAAAATGAGGTACACCAGCCTTGAGGTACAATTTGTTTTTTAAATAAACAACGTTAACAGTTCATCACTGCTTCGTCCTTGGAGCCACGGTGATGGTGATAGTAATCGTGAATCGTGTCTCCAAACCAACAAGCGATTCCTCAACAACTGATTGACAAGCCGAATGCAGCTGATTACGTAAAACCTCCAAGTTCATACTCGTGACTGAGGTCGTTTCATTCATTTCAGGAGTTTTTGGCTTTGTTGCTGAGTCAGCTGTGTTTTCTCTTGATTCAGTCTCGACACGCTGCTCCTCTATGGCGATCTCTGGTCCCACCTCCTCTGATGTCACAGGCTCACCTTCAGCTTCCTCTGCGATGAGGTCTTCTACAATGGTCTCAAGAAGGACATGAATGTACTTTGCCTCAGGCTCGTCTAGAATTTCTATTTCATCGAAAGCGTCTGTTTCAAAGTCAGCTGCAACAACGCCAGAACCATCTGTTTCATTTGTGATCTCCTCTGTCACCCCATATTCATCTGTCAAGAAGATTATCACTTGCTCTTTGGTTTTTGGTAGCTCACTCTCCTCCACAGGCTCTTCTGAGACGGCAGAGTCAGGATCAGTTGATTCACTAGATTCCACATCATCCACAGGATCTTCCAGCGAATCTTCAGCGGGAGCAATGTTCTCCTCCTCTCGGTCTGAAACCCAATGCTCAGATTCCTCTGTAACTTCCACTGGTGGCACATCTGTCTGCACGTCTTCAGATTCCTCGGCTACGTTTTCACTAACGGAATGCGCCTCGTTGTCTGATTCTGGTGTGTTCCCCAAAACATCTGCGACTGCATCGTCCTCACAAGGGCATAACTCAGATGAACATTGTTTTTCTGAGTTTTTCTTCGTGATGTCATTGTCTTTTACAGGTTCTGACTCTTGGACTGCAGTGTCTTCTTCAAGTCTTACTGGCTTTGCTTCAAATTCATTTGATAAAGCCTCTATAGCTTCTTCACTCATGTCTTCAACCGTTTCCTCCTTTGGTGGGATAATAGTCACATCAGCCGGATCCTCTGGAACTGGCAGGCTTATGTCATGTTCCCCACAGAGTGCCACAAAAACGGTTGCATTGATTACCTCCTCTTTTGGAAGGCTGGCTACATCTATAGCAGACTCCTGAGGAGCTGCAGCACCAGGTTCAAGTTCTTGAGAAAGCAAATCGATCGCTGCCTCAAATGTTACCCCATCATTTTCACTGGTGTCAGCAAGACACAGCTCTTCTGGATGGCAGTGGCTGATTCCAAAATTCCCAGTAACTCGTACCCGCTCTGCTTTGAACACAGTGTTCTCGTACATATCATACTCTGTGATGACCTCGTCTTTGTACATGACCCCGGCTGTGATGTCATCCTCATTTCCAGTCACTTCTGTAGCCTCCTCAGCAACTATTACAGCAGACTTATCCTGTGGATCTTCTGTTGTCGCCGACTCCATCACAACTTCTTGTTCCGCTGCATCGTCGTCATCATCACAGGTTTGCGTTGAAATGTTGACTTCAGTTTCGTCCGTTTGCGTTGACATTTCAGCTGTTTGGTGTAAATATTCCATCTCCACCTGGTGTTCATTGATGATCATGCTGGCGGCTTCTTCTCCACATTGGTTCAACTCCTTTATCATGAAGACCAACATTCACGTTAAGATAAGATACAAGTGGTGTTTTCTTCCGGGACATACAGTATATAACAACCATGCAATTGATCAAAGTGTGTATATACTGAGTGACCAGAAAAATAGAAACATCTCGATACAGTAGTACAACAGTGCTATATTAGGTATGTAAGAGCATTGTTTGTTGAAGCTATGTTAATGAGATGTTTGTTAAAATCTATGTATGGTGTTGTTGTATATAGTATTATTAGTTGATTTGTAGATGTATATACTATTTTTCTGCTAATACAGTATGCACTGTAATTATTAATACTATTAAATAATAAATATCTCTTGTCGTGATGGTCTGCAATGAAAAAACATCAACGCTTCAAAATATAAGAATTCAGAAGTGCTTACAGGGCATTTCACATTTTACATGTTTTTACTTTTGTGGTCTCTCAGTGATTGTTAGTGCAAATTATTTCATGTGGTTTTTGCAGTATGTTTTTGAAATGGTTATGTCATGCTGAGAGTGAAATTTTTAAGAAAAATATAAATCTAACTGACTTCATGCAGTTTGGTTAGTTCATTATTTTGAAGAAATAATGAAAATGAAGGCTGATAATTTTTTTCCCATGAAAAAATGAAAACCAACAATTTCTTACAACAATACACTGATTAAGCCCCGAGCCTTTAGGTTTTGCTAAAACCAAAGTAAAACTTTTATTTTTGTAATAATTTTGTAAAAAAAAAAACTATTGCACACTTGAACTCAGATTGGAAGAAACTGCATTTCCTTTGTATTATTTTTGGATTAATACACATTTGATATACGTTTTAAATAAAAAAAGTCAATGTTTGTTCTTAAGAATGTCACCATGTGTGTTTTCTAATAGATTTGACCATGATGGAGCTCTATGGTAAAAAAAGAAGATGATGCTGTATATATTCTAAACAGGTCATGAACATTGTTGGTTTGATTTTCCATGGGAGTCACTGACTCATAGTAGAAAATATTGTCTTTAAACATAAACATGGTCTACTCACTGGTTGCAGATCAGCGGCAGGAGGACATGCATCAGTCTGATCCTCATTTGGCGTCTCTATCGGTTTCTCCACACTCTCGACCTTAGCTGGAGGCTCCTCTTTCTTTTTGAACATTTTGCCAAAAAGAGAAGCCTTTTCTGGTTTCTTTTTCTTGACCTCCTCCTTTGGGACCTCGGGTTCGGGCGCTTCAGAGGCAACTGGTGCCGCTTTGACGACAACAAAATCACGCTCAGCTGATTCTGTGGAGAGGTTTAGAGAGAGGGGCTCTCCGTTCTGCTGGACCACGGTCTCACTGTTAACTGCAAGAAAATAAAATAAATGTTTTCAGTTTTATGTTAAATTATTTTGTATATGTTTTTATCTTCATTTACTTATTGGTACTTTATGTAACTTAAATATAAATACATGTAAAAGCCTGTGGTGCAAAAGTTAAACTTCAGCAAAGCAGATACACCACTTCACAGTTCTAACTGCAAAATATCTCCAGTAATCCCTGAACATGCAGCATTAAAGTCTTGTTATATACTGTATCTGCTTAAGCGACACACAGCGGAGTAAATATGGGCTGGCCAACTGAAGAAAGTAAAATCTTTATCTCCGGCTTCGACGTGAGCTCTTAGACAAACTTTAAGAGGGATCGTTAAAGTGTTATCATTGGTGCAGTAACACTAACCAAACTGTGACAGGTCAAATAGTCTGGAGACTACGCCTATGCTGAAACTGAACTGAAGACACAGATCCAATGGGGAGTTACTGTGTTTGCAGAGTGTTAGCGTTGGAATAGTCCAAAGGACATGGACCAATATAAGATAAGATTATTTTTTTTCAATCAGACAAGACAAACAATTAAACAGACTATCGGACCCCAAACGCCATCTCTCGCCCTGAGATACTCAGAGGGTTTTATTACAGGCACAACACTGTCATGCATTACTCTTTGGTTATTTATATTAATAAGACAAGACAGAGTAAATCCCTCACCATTAATCTCCAGTCCGTTAGATGTGATGTTTGCAGAGACACCGTTCACTGATCCATTTTCATGTTTCTCCGGAACTTTTCCATTCTGTGAGGAAAAGAAAATGAAAAATGAGCTCCATATTCTATGTAAGCAATAGATGCTTCAGCTGCAGCATCAAGGGCTCATTGTGTGATTTGCATCATTTTACCTGTGTGACCTCCTTATTGGTGGAAAGTTCGTTTCCCATTTTTTCCCCAGTTCAGACAAAAGCTCGCAGCTGAAATCCGACTAGAACGCAACCAGTGAAAGAAACAAATAGACAAACTTTGTCACGTTGCGTTGAGAAGCAAACAAATGCAACAAATCCTGTATTAACATCCGTCACATCCTTGTACATGTAAATATGCAAGTCGCATACCTCTTCACATTATGTTTTAGCTTTTAGCTACATTTGGAAACTCTTACCTTAGTGTACCTCTGCAAGTCAAGCAAGTGATATCCTCCTACTCGAGAAAAAAAAATATAGGACAGTATCTCTGTCAGAGAGTTGCTCCTGCCCAACTATGTTTGTAGCTAAAGTAAACAGGCTGTTTTATGTGTGCTTTAAAATGGGTGGGTCTGTTTTTAAGTCATCAGCCGGGTTTCGTCCTGTGAAAGGCCCACCATCCGCCCCCAACGACCTGCTGGTGCTCTTTGGTAAACACGCATGATTAATTCACAGTAATCTCTCTCCAAATGATCTGAAATCAGCCTGACGAGATCATAAGGGGGGCTACTTTGTGATCGGGCACACAACCGATAAGGTGACAAATGCAGCTGGAAGTAGCAGGATGTGTGTTAAGGATATAACTCTGGCACTCCTCCACGCTACCAAAATAAATATGCTTGAAAATACAACCCTCTCCCTTTTGATCCGGTTATTGTCGTTTTAAAAGAGAATGTTTGAAGCTTCTTTTGTCGTTCTGGTCATCCCAGTCTTTATTGTATTGAGATTCACGTTCAGATATATATATTTTTTTTTATGTGTTTTGTCATTATATGATAATGGATTAAAAAAACTGGTTTTTGAGTCGCAGAGTGCAAGTTGGTGCTTTATTATCAGAGTTAATCAAGAGAGACAAGGCTCTGTGATGAAATCATCTGTCTCCACATAGTCACATTTACATGCCTTTGAGGGCCCTATCACAGCATCAATCCACACACGACTGTCTGGGAGGAATTTCATTTATCAAAGACAAACCCATCATTTAATTTATTACATCTTTCATTATTCTCGTTTCCATGTTTTGATTGTTACTGATGCGACTAATTGTGCAGAGGTCCTGACTGATAGAAGCTGCCTATAGAACTTGAAAGAAAAAACACAGACTGTTTATTCAAGTCACCCAAAACCACAAAGATGCATATTTGTGTTTTCACCCAACTTTTCATGACAGACTTGGAATCCACGAACACAATGTCCTGATTGTGCAGCCTATAGCTTGCATATTGAGGTGGGAGTTGGATTCCCTTGTTTGGGTTGTGCACTTCATGCAAGGCCTGCAGCTGGGGGACCTCAAGAAAACTCTTCATGATGAACCAATGCACAATGGCCACTACTTCTACTAGAGGCTTGACGCTTACAAAACAGCCATTGATTTGAATAGTGATTGAAAGAAACCAACCAGGGCCATCACTGTATGATTTTACATGACACTTTGTGTGACAGCAGGTACGGATCTTTTATGTGAGACATCAACTGTGTTGACATCTCATGCAGCTTGTCTACATTGCACCAGTCGAGCTCTGGCTTTGCAGATGTTCAGTCAATATTTGAATTTGGGTGCAGTACTGTTTGCTGCAGAAATATTTACAGAGCCGTAGCTCCGGCTGATATAATAACCATGTTCTATTCTGAGCCAGTGTGAATATTTCTGCTCATAATAAACTGTAACTGTGAACAGAAATGGCGGAAACGACAATTATGGTCAAATTGATTTTAAAAAAGGCCTCAGGGAGGCTCAGCTGTGGATTAGGTTTCATAACACATTAAACCTCTTTGATTTCGCCAAGCAGCTGTGTGACCGATCCACAACAACAAAACTCTGTTAAAGAATAAAAGTAACAAAATAGAGTATTTTTTTTGTCAATTTTACAGCGGCTCAATTTCTTTATCCGCTAGATGGCGGTGTAGCTGCACGGTCGCGTTTAGTCCAGTTACTTTTGAGCAGTCGAGGAAGTTAAGATGGCAGCCACCGTGAAGGGACCTGTTGTAAGCAAAATAATATATGTTTCAATTCAATCTTGTTGTTGAATTTTTGAAGTTTTGTTCATTAATTGTTTGGCAGTGAAAATTCAGTCGCATATAACTAGGTATTGAACAACAGCCACAGTTACCGGCGTTAATGACATTTAAGCACTGGTTACACCCTCGTGTTTCTCAGCTCTGATATAGCATCGAGCGTGTAGCTAGTGCCGTAGATAACTGTACCCTGCGGTTCACTGAATTGTAAATATATAGCTATTTGTGCTGTAGTAGAAATGGTGATTATGTTATTAATGTTTATGGCAACTAGCTAAACGAGGCCTATGATACCAAATAACGGTGGCAGGGCTACACGACCTAGCTAACGTTAGCTATGTGAACCGCAGATTGCTGTTAGGCTTTTTTTTCTACGTAACACGAATCTTACCAACAACGCAATTGCTTAACAATTGCTTTATTTTATTAAATGTACAGTATACTTTATATATATCAAACAACATAGCAATAATTTAAATCAGTGCAGTCAACAGGATGGACAGGTAGCCGCAGCTACTTACTTGATTAATAATTGATCAGTTGACTGATTAATTGACTGTTTGATTAGTCAGCTAATAAATGCGTTTCTTGCTGTTAGTATACATTGCAATATACTATGTTTATGTCGTTTTTTGTTTTATGATCAATATGTTTTGAATGAGTTAAAGTACAAATGACAGTAGCACTTGTCAGTAATGGGGACTATGTATTAAGGCTGGTATTTTAACGTCAACAACATAGAAATGTATTAATCAGTGTATTAGGATATTATCTGTCTTGCAGGGGCATTTTACTCCATTGTAGTTATTTACTCTATTTGATTAATTTTATGTAACTATGTAATTTTTACATTACATGTAGTTTGAGTATTTTTATTGTGTTTCTGCTTCACACATCTAAAAGCAAAATGTTTTACCCCATAACAAGTGTTAAACTACATAATGCTGGGTTTTTATTCATAAATTAGTATTATAATTTATGATAATTGTACTGTTATTATATTCGAAGATGTGAGTATTGCTAACGTTGTCTTGCTTGCAGGCAGTTGAAGATGTCAATGTCACTTTTGAAGACCAGCAAAAGATCAATAAATTTGCCAGGAACACAAGTCGGATGACAGAACTGAAAAGTGAAATAGAGGCAAAGAAGGTAAGTACTGCCATATCATAGAATCACGTTTTAATATGTGCTGAGTCAACTGCACAGATGGAACATGTTTAACAGATTGATATAGGTAATGTACGTATACTATTTTAGATGAGTCTCTGTTAAGTGTGGTCTGACGAGCACTGTGTTACGAATGCTAATTTGTTAACAGCCTTCGTTCAGACTGTGTAATTGTCTGCAAATATCTCCTTATAGAAATCACTACAGAACTTACAGGATGCCAGCGATGATCTGATGATGTTAGACGACGACTCTCTATTGATCCCGTACCAAATCGGTGATGTCTTTATCAGTCACAGCCAAGAAGAAACACAAGAGATGTTGGAGACTGCAAAGGTGAGTTTTTCCAATATAAGTTATATTGTTTTTTTTGTTTGTTTTTTTTAAAAAACACAGATTCCTGCCTCTGGTGTTGGATTACTTTAGTGAAATACAGAGCTTTTCAAATCTTTTTTTAAAAAGCTCTATTGATCTGTTAGACAGTTTTAAATCTGTGATTCAGTCGCATTGCATTCAGGTCTTGGCCATAAAACAACAGGTAAAGTCAGGTCTCAAGGGAGTCAAGCCTGGTATTTCACAAACAAACAGTCATGCAGTGTCCTTTCAATGGAAGCGTTTTGAAATTAATGTGCTGAAGAGCTGGATTCTGTTAAAAATCACCTTGTTCAGGTGAGTCACACTTTTGTCATCTGAAGGACATGGAGCAAAAAACTGTTTTAGAAAAAAGACTTAATTTAATGTCCTTTGCACGCTATCAAAAATGTATGTTTCCTGTATTCGTCCAAAATCATAGTGGTTTGATTCGTCTAACATCATATTTAAAAACCCATTTTTGGAAATCTTTTGACTCTGCTGCTGCTCGATTTCTGTGTAGAAATTGCTGAGGTGGTCATGTAATTGACATTTTCTTGTTCTGTAACCAGGATGCACTGGAGCAGGAGGTCAGAGGCCTTGAGGAGCAAGTGTCAGCAATACAGCAAGTGTTGGGGGTGTTGAAAGTCCAGCTCTATGCCAAGTTTGGTAATAATATTAACCTGGAGGCAGATGAAAGCTGAGCAGTGAAACAGACAATCACAGCTGCCCCGACATGGACTTTTTCACAGGGCAGTTACCAAAAGAAAGAATCAGCATGAACAGCTTAGGTTTGTAGCTTTTTTGCCTTTGTTTATGATTCATGTGTTAAACTTTAGCAAACAATTTCACAAAGAATCTAAGGTAAAAATTGTTAGATTTAATAAATGCACATTACTTTAATTGGCCCTTCGGTTAAGGTTTGTGGGGTTTTTTTTACTCTGTGAAAAATGAGGAACAAAGTGGCTGTGAAGCAGTTTAGCCGATTCAACATTCTGGATAAGTGCCCATTTCATTTGTGACTCTGATGCATATGTGATTACTCTCAAGGCTTGGATTAAATTAACACAAGTTCTCTGTGTGACACAACAGGGCTCTGCTTGGTGAATGTGTTATTTCCAAATGAAAGAGCTTAAAAGGATTTTTCGTATTAAGACTGTTAAGACTACATATCAGGTCAATGTTAGATTAGTACACTATTAAATTAGTGCACACTGTCTCTGAACTACACAGCAGGGTCCAAAAGTCTGAAATCACCTCATTGTATGATTTCATATTGTTATAAACAGGAACTAAAAGGTTAAATATGTTTGACCCAATAAATATTTAGTCCACATTTCTTAAATATGTTATCTAAAACATATTTTAAATAACCACAGTGTTAAGTAACACATAATGATCATGCAAATGAAGGACAAACAACTCAACTGAAACTTTTAGCAATAGGAAAGGTAAAATAAAGGTAAGTAATTTGACGCACAACTGGTGCTCTGTATAATGTTGTTGTTGAGGTTCATTATCTTTTGAAACCTGTGCAGCCGAGTATTTGACAGTTTGTGTGAGATGTGTTATTTTGTACAGTTCATTTGTGCTGGACAATCAAATGTAGGACTCAAAATATTGTCTTTTTTCTGCTTAGAATAGAAACCAACACCTTGTGCGCATCAAATGAAACTGCACTGATTTTGCTGTGTAATTGCCATTATGTTATGTTCATGTTTATTTTAGACAAAAATACACAGTTTCAATTCCAAACGAATTAGGAAAAAGAATCAACCAATAATAAAGAAAAGGAAAAGCATTCAAATTTGAATGTAAGGAACAAACACATAGATTAAAGGAAGTGTTGATTGGAAAGACGGCACACTTCTTGAAAGTTTTCACACACATTTCACACTGAATCGTTAATCATCTCACTGATGAAGCCCAAAACAAGTGATCACATGGCTCTGATAAACCCATGATAGATCAGTCACCTTTCATGGGAAGCATAGGGAAAGAAAGACTTATTGTGCATACAATTACCAAGGTTTGTCATTCTATATCAAATGATCACACACTTGGAATTGACTGGGCTTGTTTCCCTGATGGTGTTGTACTGTGATGGCATGATGTTGCTGTTTGTCAGTTGGTTAGATGAACACAATTTGAAATAATGTCAAAAACAATATTTGTGATACCTACTCTTTTGAAGCCTGAGCTGACTGCAGTAATGGAAACAGACCAGTGGGTGTCTCTGTCTCCCCAGTGACTATCACAGTGGCATCATAACAAGCTCCCTAAGTTTATTAGTTATGGCTGCACATTGTAAATATTGGACAAATGCATCAAACATTATCACATCATCAATCCTCACTAGGAATAATAAATGTGCAAAAAAAATTTTTTTTAAGTACGCATATATGAATTAGTCGCATTACAGTCTTCATTTTTAGTTTGCTACACGATATGCCATCACAACATTGGTAAAGTAAAGCAGAAGCTGGTAGTCAACCAACAGACTCTTCAAAGAGTGTGTGCACTCTGTCATCTTCTGCAGTGATGAAACAATGAACCACTGTGGTTGCTCACTGTCTCTGTATGTTAGCCCAAATGTCAGGAGAGTCAACCCAGACAGTTTGAAAAATCTATAGCAGCTACAGCCATTCTTTATCAGTTACAGCAGCTCAGTCTTGGCCGGGTGATATTCATTACAACCAGGGAGCCGTCTCGGTACAGCTCAACACAAACGTTATAGTGTGACCACTATAAATTGAGGATCGCCCCCATTGTTTTGCCTTAGGAAACTATAATGAACGATTAAATCACACAGCTGAATGACGACTGACCCCATGAAAAGCAGCAGTGATGTTTTAGCATTAATTAATGGGGCTGGTTGGTGTTTTTTTAAATTAATCAAGCCATGGGAAATATTAAAACTACTATATTCAAATTTATAAAACTGCTTCAGAATAAACACTTTGAAAACAGACTATGGATATACACTGACCTTGCTACCTGTTTAGTGTTGTCTAATCAGTGTGTGTGATTTCATACAAGAAATCTTGGACTAATGGACGTTTCTCAGTGTTTTTATTTTGTTTCATCAAGACCGAACAAAAATCAGAATCATTAAATAGTGCACATAATTGTTGGTTTGCAGCCAGTGTGGGACCACTAGGCCTCCTGAAAGCCCCCGTCACCTCGCCATGGAGACCCAGCCATGTCCCATGACGACTGCAGTCCAACACATCCTGACAGAGGCAAGCTTTAAGGTAAGCTGCAGTGTGTATTGGGAATTAAGAAAACAATGCTAAAGAGTAAGATTGATTGGAGTAGAGACGTCCCATGTGTCAGGGTCTGTGAGGCACAATGCAGCGAGACTCCTTTGTGGACAAATGTCTTCGATCGTTAAGGGAGCAGATTTTAAACCGAGGCTGAGCCTGAGGCCTGAGAAGTTTACAGAGTGACTTTTAAGACTAATTACGTGGTGGCAATAATGAATTTCTCTCCTTGGCTTACTGTGGCCGTGCACTGTGGGTTGCTTCATGATCAGTGGCTGAGCGCTATGCTGGGATATCTTCTGTCACTCATTTCATTACTGTCTGTCAGGTTGATCAGCCAAGACAATATAAGCTCAGCTCCTCTGTGGCGGCGGATGTGTCATCTGAGTGATGAGGACAAGTCTTTGTGAGGACTGATCCCTCTGTGAGCATGTGAGAGCATCTGTGCCCGCGTGTGTGTTATTGTGCGGTTGTGTCGGTATAGCAATCAGGACTTATAAGTGCTTTGAAAACAAACTGGTCTCTCAGTGCGAACATCCACTGGATTATTTAAAGATTGGTTTATCTTTCATTTATGGATTGCTGAATTGGAAATGAAAACCTTAGCTCGTCTTTCATCAAGTCTCTTGTTAGTACACCCAAAATGTGCATATGCTACTTTAGGCCCCTAACATGCAAGGATGTTATTTTCCATTTTCACCATGGAACAATAGGTCTAATAACTGTTGTGTAGGTCAGGACAACACCCATGTGCCCCCTCCCAGCAACAGGTCTTTGTTTTCAGCCTATTTTCAAAAATGCTGATCTTGCCTTTTTTGGAAACAAAGCTCACTTTTTCCATTATTAGGCCACAAATCCACCTTGTGCAAATATTATTGGTGTTTTTATTGGGTTTTTTTCCCATCTCACAAATGGCCATACCTCCGGCCATAAATTTCTGCTACCGTGTGGAATTTCTCCCCAATTACTGTCCAGTTTGGCTCCGATAAATTCCCCATTATCTCCTAAGTGAGTCTTTTAAAAAATAAGAAAATAGCCCCAGTGTCCAGCTGTGTGCACTTTGTTTTCCCTCAGATTACGCTTCACCAGTGATACCAGCTTTAAGAGACATCATTTGTGTGTAACACATGATCAGAAGCATTGATGGTGATATCACACGGATGGCCTAGAAACTAGAAACTAGTTACCACTGGTTTCTTTATATAGTAGAATGTAGCTCATTGGAGAAATCTGATTTTATTTGTATAGCCCATGTTCACAGATCACAGTTTGACGCGTGGGGCTTAAGAACGTGAAACAAAATGCAATTGTGAACAAAATATGATCATGAGAATTTGTTTATTATTGATGTCATGTTATGTCGTCAGGTCAAATATTTCAGTTCATCGCCAAATACCTGTTGTGTTCAGTGCTGAGTTTTCAGTGTTGTGCCGACATTTACTGAATGTTACACTAAAGGTGGTGAAGACGGTAAACATTATATCTGTTAAGAACCAGCATGTTATCATGGCCACAGTCAGCAAAGCATTTAGATATTTCATAGATCTAACTACCGTGGAGCCAAAGTACAGTCGCACAGCGCTGCACCACTTTGACACTCAGTCTTGTTACTAATGAGGCATCAGAGTCGTATTTTAGTTTCCCCTGTTTGAGAGTTATTTTTAAGCACCTGTATCACATGGCACTACAGTCCTGGTGGTCCGCTCCTACATCACGTATGCTGGGCTGATGACCACCCGGCAGCTCCAGCACGCCAGTCCAATGGTCTGTATATCAAACAGCCCTCCTCTAATTGCATTTACACAATGAATGCGTCTCATCCCCTCCAGCAGGAATTTCCCCAAGTAGAAATTTAAACCAATGATCCCTCAGTCACATTAGTGTTGCACAGACTCAGCTCTGCTGTCGCCCAATTAGCTTCAATTTATGGTGCAACAACAGCACATAACAGCACAGCGAGGAATTCGCCTGGTCGTCCTTCAGGGTGACATTTTTTCAGTTATCTCTATAATGGCTCCAGTGTCTGAGATGTACACATGGCTGAATCTATGGTCTGAAAGAGAAGGGGAAAAACTTGGGTGAATTATGACTCTATGTCTGTTTTTCACCCAATTAAACCGGTCACCATGCAGCCCCAGATTGCAGCACAAACTAAATCTGCGTATCTGCATGCCGTGGTTGAGGTCGTTCTTTCATTCATAACATGACTCTGTATTCTTAACGACAGCAGGGACCACAGTCGTGCAGTTGCATGGGGCGGGAGAGAGCGGCACGAAATCCAAAATTAAACAGCAGCGCCATGAAAAACATAAAAAGGAAAAACGTTCGTCACCTTTGTGGTATCGATACCCTGGTTATCACCTGATTATGTTTTTTACTGTTGAGACAGTGTGTAAAAGACAATGATGGACTCAAGCTTTCTCTATTTAATTCTTTCATTTCCCCCATTCCGCTAGAGGAGAGTATTGTGTAATAGGTCGTAGCTGGTGTAATTGGGCAGAGCTCATTGGTCAGTGTATCATGCATATACAGTACATGCATCCTCCATATGGGTCACTTGAGATTAAAGAGCAGCAGTGTTATGGAAAGTCAAATGTCATACCTACACAAGTCTTGTTTGTGTTTATAAAATGTAAAATGCAGCGCGTGTGAAAAGCTTTTACCCCCGGTGCATCAGTGTGTCTGTGGATCCGATAGCATCTTTGCTGACTGTAGTGGTATAACGTTAGAGCTGCGAGCTGCAGTGACTGTGCATGCTGAGGCCCTACCCGCATTATCTAATGAAAGTTAAATGAAAGTTACCTCCAGTATAAAACGCGAGCTACTTTTTCATAGACTTTCTTGCAGATGCAACCCTCTGTGGAGATGTTAAAATGTGCTAAAGCGTAATGCGTATGACACTACTGTGAATTACGCAGCGAGCAAATACATTTATTAATGTAAAAATAAAATATAACAGACGCTGGTTAAAATTAAGATCACGAGAGGCCTTTGTGTGTGTGTGTGTGTGTGTGTGTCTGTGTGCGTATGTTTGTGTGTGTGTGTGAAGGCTGGAAGGGCTCTTTAGGGGGATGAAAAACATAGACAGTACAAAATTTTAATCTGATCTCAGATTCATTAAATGTAACGAGATCACTGTGAGGACTGATTTGCTTGTTAATAAATAGTAAATCTAAGAATTTGGTAAGAGGTCACAATTATAATAATAACAGCGCTCATAGTTTTGGTTCCAGCAAAGGCCTGATTATGCCAAGTAGTCTTCCTTCCCGTACATGCATAACTGGTCCAGCCCGTGCTTTTAGTGGTCTCTCTCTAAAGTGTTTGCATGCTGATTCAAAGTGTAGTTTGTAATGGTGAAACTCTATTAATGCATTATGGAGTTAGTTTGGGAAAAACACACACAGACATGAGTGTCTTGCTTGTATGAGATCACTGTACCATGTGGTAAAACCTAAACTATGAGTCTGGCTATCAGACAGATAATCTATGGTAACAATGGATGCTTGTACTTAATAACATATCTGTGCCAAAGTTTTGACTTGCTCCACAGCAGGTCTGACGGTCTGTTCATTCCTTGCTATAGTCTCATAATGCTCATCTTTAGTATAAGGATCAGAAGGAGCAGAGTCACTGTGAGGAGATAATTGTGCATAAGATTTATGATAAAAGTCACTTTCTTTTTATAAACTTCCACAGGAAAGACAATGATAATTATCCCTCCGTATTAATTTATGTATAGAGTGGAGAAGATGGAGAAATGAATGCATAATTACAAGAGATTAATTATAATCTTCTAAGATAACTGTGGTGAAGGAGTGTCTGGAAATTTTGTGAATTGGGTGATAAGTTTTAACTGTCTTGCAATAACACCACATATCCACCCAATAAAAAAAGAAATAGTTTTGCTCAACTTATCAGAAAATATATTGAATTTGTTGACTTGATATTATATAGTTAGTTAAGGATTTGTGGCAGCTCTGGCCATAAACCGTATGTTGAATCCACAGATCTATTCTTATTGGTGCTGTGCAACATTCACATTACACTATAGATATAGGTTGCAGCACTTCCGCCCTATAGAAACTCTATAAATGATGAGAAATAATCATTGGAATTCAACCCTTCTTCAGTATGACACATATCTTCATCTTCGTATTGTGTGTTTGTAAATCAGACTATATGATCAGTCTGTGAATGGCTTTAAAGGAGCAGTGCAGTTAAATGTAAATGTCACTATGGGACAGCTTGGAGAAGAATACACTTCAGTACAGTGTCATGAATATTTTAGCACGTGTTCACATGTTTGGAGAGAAGTGAGAAAAAGGTCATTTATTTGTTTCCGTGTAGGTTTTTAAGGAAATGTGATGCAATGTCTCTGGACAGGAGAGACACTGTGCTGAAAGACACACATACAGTATTTGTGTTTTATATGTGTTTGTCTGGCAAAAGCTATATTTTTCATCCATTCTTATTATTAGAGCAGGGAGAGACTAACATAATTTCCTTAGTGACCCCTTCTCCCTCTGAGTATTTTTAAGTGTGATGTCTTTGAAGAAAAACAACCCAGATTTTTTTCCTCCCTCTTGTATTTTAGGACAAGTATATTTGGATGGATGCTTTGAACACCAGCCATATATTGCTCAAAAAGTTATAATGATTCATTTTAGCAGCTGGTTGTCTGAACAGGGTTCGAGATCCTCCAAATCCCCATGTTCACTGTGTGCGTGTGTGTGTGTGTGTCACCTGGCTTTTGACAGTTTGACATTAATTGTATGTTTACACCAATAATTTACACAGTCAACTTAAAGCAGTATTAGAAAAAAGGTGATAAGCATTTTAGTATTTCTTTTTAAATAACTGCCTTCAGTCTTGATTCAACCTAAGTGAAGAATCCATTGCTACTCGGGACACAAATCCTTGTCTGAAACGTTCCAGAGGGAGATTTCCTGCACTTGGTATATGACATTGAGTTGGCATTGATGTGCCGTCCCTCTGTGGAGTTTCACATTGCTGTAGCTCAACCATTATGTTGTGCACGAGCATGTGAGTGCATTAATCATGCAGAGCTATAGTCGGCATTAGGGACCCATGAGAAATTAGCACAAATACACGTTCAGCAAAATGCATTTATGGAAGATGAGAAAATACACTGATTCAAGCTCACCTCTGTAGATGTCATGGTACTTGTGCATGTGATTTTATTTGACTTTTTTTTATTCGATTCTATTGCAATTCGACCCCATTACATTTGCATTAAAAAGCACAAGCGTAAAATACATACTTGAGTTTGGAGGCCTTTCACTCCTTGCAAAACATATTTCACCCTCTGCCATGAAAAGATGAGGTTTCTTTTTCCATCACTGGCTGCATGTAACCAGTGATTACTGCCCACTAAAAGTGCTTCAGACATCGGTCTGATTTCCCCCAGCCCTCCATGCTTCCACCCCCTAAATACTATTATGACAGCTACACAGTGGAGCGGGCCATGTCGATCATATCGGTGCAGAATATTCGCTAAGCTGTGAATTTCATTATAAAAGTCCTTTAGCACAACAACTTTATTGACAGGTACAATCTTACTTGAATCTGACTCCGTGAAAATAACACCCCAGTTATCCAAACCATCAGAAAAACTGTGTATCAGCAGAGGTCACTCCAGCAGCCTTTAGTATAGATCAAGATGATGATAACTCATTTAACTTTGTTTACGTTTTGAAAATACCGTCATTGTACTGTAGCCTCACCAAAACAGAGGTAATTAATAATATTCTTCTTTTTTTCTTTCCTTTCCCAGAGTTCAGTTTGCGTTCTCAAATATTGTTTTTACCTTCTCAATATGGAAAAATAGACATGCTTTTATGTATAGTGCATTATGGGATCTGCATTTTAAATATGTTTTATCATAAAAATTGGACGCATAGAAACATTTGACACTTTTCCTCATCTAAATCCAGTATTGGCAAAGTCCATCTAAAAAAAAAACCTCAAACAGGAAGCCTTTTTAAAAATGAACAACACCAGATAATGGAAAAATAAATAAATGAAAGTGCCAATAACAGACTCTACTCCTCTGTCGGTGCGACTGTGCAGAATTAGGACCCACATTAAACTGGTGTGTTCCATCAGATTGCTGTGCAATAACATTAGAAATGGGGAGAGATGAAAACAGCAATATTTAACTTTATGTGCTGGAAGAACACATGAATGATAATAACCGCATTAACATAAATAAATGGATGAAACCTCTGCGTACAGTTTCTGAGGTGGAGGCTGTGTTAAGGTGCATGTGATCAAGATTTCATGTGATCGTGGTCAGAGCAAAAGTCTCAGGTCTGTTTTTTAAGTTATATAGATATGTAGTGAATATATATAAATGTTTGATTTGACATATGTTGACACGTGACAAAAACTGTGACCACAAAAATGAACAGTTGCATAAGACTTAAAAATTCTCCGCTTTACCTTGGCCGGCTCTTTTTTTATTTCAAGGTTTAAAGTCATCCATGTTTTTATTATTATATCTTAGAGTTACCAAGGTCTTTATCCTGCCACATCACAGTGACAGACCGAGTGAGCAAACCACCATGTAGTTCTCTCTTCACCCTCTCATTCCAATGTGTTTTGTCGTCAGTGCTGCATCCTTTGTTTTCCCAGGGTTTCCTAGAGATGCTATTTAAAAATGTCAGAGTCAAACAAGTAATTAACCATAACAAAAAGCATCTTCTCAATGGTTATTTACAACTTTATCTTCCTTCAAAATCCCTTTATATAATCCCCACTACGTCTCCTGGTATATTGGTGGCTAGATGGAGGTGGCCATCTTTTTAAGTGTGATAGATGGAGTTTACTTCCACGCTGCTGCTGCTGCAGCTTCCATCGCTGACCCAGTCGTCCCCAGAGAGGCTGGGATGAGCCTGAGCCACTGTACAGTTCTGCTGAAAAGCCTTTTGTTGTCGTTCAATCTGTGTTCAGGGAAAGAGCAAACAAACAGCCCCCCCCCCCCCCCCCCCCCCCCCCTTTGCTATTGCTGGATTTATGCAGTTTAGACCATATGTTTCTAGATTTACCTACAACTAGTTTTACAAATAAGAAACTACTATTCAGTATCACAAATTCTGTCATGTGGATCAACATTTAGTTGTTTTTTTCACCAAAGTAAGAATCATTTTCTTTATGCATAGATTTATTATGCAGCAAAAGGTCGCTTATTCAAATCAGACCAAAACGGACGATCATGGTGTAACTCTCCTTTTACTCGTTAGGTGCCAGTTAGTTTTTAGCATTAAATGCCATGGCCTCAGGTCAAGACAAGTCATAGCCTTGTAAATCTTGGCATCGTATCAGAAATTGCTTCGACGCCCACTGAATTTGAAAATAGGATTCTCATCTTGATGTGAGACAGTCACTTATGTCCGGATCCACCGGCTGAAGTGTATCAGAAGAAGGCGCAACATGGATTGTGACGTAAGTATGATTATCATAGAACATGATCTGAAAGAAGGCAGCCTCTTGATTCTGTTGAGCCTTCCGTCCTTTAGTTAGAAGTATGTCTATGCAGATAAAGAAGTACCATAACAAAGATTACATCTGCTTGACTACCTCCCTGCAAACTTCTTCCCTCCTGCCATCGTCAACAGATCAACTCCAGTAGGAAATATGACAAAAGCAATTTTTAGGAGATTCTGTTGGTTTGCCTGTACATTATTATGTTTCTTAAATTATACATCTTAAATATGTTTTTATCCTTTTTAAATTACAAATCACAAAGCAACTGTGCTAAGAATCAAAAGAGCACATTATGTTTAGATTTTTTATGAGCAATAATAATAATATGGAGTCACGGGAGTGTCATTAAAAAGGCAAAAATAAAGGGTAAATATTAAGAATAATAAATATCCATAAAAAAGATACAACAATAAATGTATAAATAATGTATGAATATAAAGACAAAGTATACAATCATCTCTTTATAGTTTTATGGTATTATGGTATTATTCAGATGACCTGTTTGAAAATGGCAAGACTGTTAACCTGGCTCTGTCCAAGTAACACATTCTGCCTACGAGTGCTTGCTAATTAACTCATTTAATCTTGTTTATTTAATCTATACAAAAATGGAAGTGGGAAAACATTCCTTCATTATACAGGGAATTTGTGTGCCAAACTATTTCTTGGCAAAAATTCGTGGTCAGACAGCCAACAGAGATTCCAGGAAGTTTAAGCTCCTAGCAAAGAAATAGGCAGTAAAAATAATACATTTTAACATGCTTCAGATATAATTAGATACAAACACTAATATAAACGCTCAATTAAAATCTTCTAATTGCTCTGGAAATTTCAATTATATATGCAACTCACAGGAAGATTTAATAAACACAACATTTTGTACTTAGGCTCGGTGAACCAGAAATCTCAACACACTGCAACCCGAATAAAACACCTGCAAATGGAAAAAAACATCTTAAACAAGTTGACAAGACATGTGCAGCACATAGAAAACACACACATGGTTGTGTTTTCCTCAAGTTGCCGTGCATTGAGCTGTCAGGGCCATGAATCATAGACGATATGAATCACACAGAGTGTCAGTGTGAATCATAAACACCATCATGAACCTTTATCAAAGCGAGTGTTGTGTTTGCAGGAGATGCTATGGCACTCGTCCTACATGGGAAGGCAGAGCCGCTTCCCAACGCTTTCACTCTGCATAGGCGAAAATCACCATCTGACTCAATTTCTGTGTTTTACTGTGACAGGAGCTCTTACCACATCATAAATGCTGAAACATTTCCAAATGCACAAGAGCCAATGCTTCACTACGGTGAGCAGTGAAAGATGGCTGGAACTAAATGGAAACCTCTGGGGAGTATTTTATCTCTCTGTGTATGACACTTTGAGGCACTGGAAGCCACCAGGTAAAACAGATTCAATTTAGAGTTTCAGTGAGTGGCAGTGAGTTGGAAATAAAGTTGTCTGTGGTGCGTTCAGATGATGCGTTAGCCACTCGATTCCAGGGGAAAACTTAATAATGTAATGGCTTCAAGTCTTTATGTCTTCTTTCTGTGACAAGCATGGCCAATGGGTTCTTTATCATCCAAAGTTCATGTCCATGGGTAAAAACTCTGCTCATTTGCATCTCCTGGGCCCGTTAGAGGAGAAGTAAGTAAGTAAGAAGTAGTTATCTCACAGCGGTTAGTTTCCAGGGAAACGACGTTAACCTGTTTCCTTGTGACTTTCTGATTCAAAACAATGTGCAATCAGCTACGGAGCACACTTAGCCAATTTCATCAAGTGAAATTAACATCGCCTGCGGTGATGAAGTGTTATGTACCGAAGCAGTTCATACCTTGACTCTTTCTTAATCTTCAGTCGTGACTTGATTAATACCCCCTCTTGTAAATAAGACTATTGAATTTTAATTTAGTTTTTAGAAATATGATTGTCGGTCCAACTTTATTGTGTTCTTCAAAGCAATCAAGAAATTCCTGTCGTCATTGAATCGCTTCAGTGGTTTAACATTTATCATCGTTTGCAGTGGGTGTTTATTTAAAATTCCAATATGTGACATCACCGGCACAAGGTTTCTTTTCCCTCCAGTAGAAGACGGTCGGCCTATTTTATTTATTTATTTATTGAGCAGTGGGCACTTTCTATCACTGGCAGCATGTAGCTCAACCTCGAAAGCAACAAAACAAACGAGACGTGGGTGAGTTTTACATAAATGCTCCTCTTTTTGTAACATGACAAAAAGATACAAAAAAAAAGACACAGGCTTCAGTTAATGATGCTCTCATATGGTCAGTCTCATAAGTGTCCTCCTTCATAACTTACTGAACGTCAAATGTGATAGCCAGAATTAAACAATAGAATTTAAGTGTTTTTAATCTCAAATTCCTTTGAGCTTGTCTGGTAAAGCTGGTTGAAAAAAACTATGTGTGTGTGTGTGTGTCAGTGTGTGTTCGTGCGTGCGTGTGCGCCAATATAACTGTAGAGCTTCATTCACTCAAAAACAGAAAATATTACCCCTGGATATAAATCCAGCCAGCCATCTCTTTTGCCATCACAATATAAATGGAAGCAATTTCATCATACATAAACTTAATAGGAGACAAGGTTGCGTGAGTGCATTTGCAGTGGTCTGCAGAGGTTTTACTCAGGACTGCAGAAGTCAGAATCCACCGAGTGGCTGTGAAATGGTTTGAGAGACGTTCTTGACCTTCCCACACTCGCAGATTCATGAGCCAGCACTATTGATTTAAACAGGTGTCAAGGCCCCTTCTTCACCTGCCGAGGGAATGTAATTGTGTCAGAGGGCCGCCGGGTTATTGCACGAGACGCTGTCACAGACGCCACAGGACACTGTTATGTCAGGAGGCTAGATAATATTAATTTTACTTTCACCTTATACTACAGAAAATCAGCAAGGTGGAGACTTCATCACATTTTATTCCTGGAAATATCTATGAAGCCCTGGAACAGGTGCTGAATTCACATTCTGCTCACTTGTCTGACTAATATTCAGACAAGTGCTCATCCTCTTTAAGGAATCCAGTCATATAGTTCTTTACTTTGTTGAGTAAGCTAATTAGGTTTTTAAAAATGCAGACTTTCACAATCAAGACAACACTGTCCTTAATTGCAGTCAGTCAGTTTGAGACTCGGTCCCTCACTGTTTTAGCGTTTGCAGTTTTTCATGAGAAACCGTTACTTTAGGTCCACAGCTTCTTGCAATTGGTGTGTGTGTGTGTATGGGTGTAGTGGAAGGTGAGCATGCTCAGACTTACTTCAGTCCCTTTTGTGAATGGGTGATTATCACAGTCTGCAGCTTATGTTCAGTTCGAGCAGCACGTTAAAGCACCGCAGCGAGTGAGAGACAACGGCAACGGTCGGCATGGCGCAGAAAAATAACTGTAAGTTCATGTTCTGATTATGATTATTTTTCATACCTTTTTTTGGTTGATTGCAAACAAGAGCACTAATAAGACAGCTAGGGTGTAAATGAATGGCACTACTAACACGCCTGGGTGACACATAACACGTTTCGCCAAAACTAAAGCTCTTTTGTTGTTGCCTCAGGTTCGTCACCTTCCTTTGATTTTTCTCATTAGCACTTTGGAGGCCTAATTATGTTTCATCCCGCAACGACTCTTGAAATGTTAAAGGAAAACAATGCATCATCAATCTAATTGTAATTTCCACAGCGTATTGTCATGTTTAAATGTCAGGTTTTGTTTCCCGATGGGAATTAGTTAAGTTTTAAACATGAAAAAGGGGTTAGATTCTGGAATCGATTGACTGATTTTCTACAAATTACATGAGCACACTGAGCCGATTGTGAAATCCGACAGGAATTTCTTGTTGAACAAGAAGCAGATTAGTATGACCAAGCTCCCGTTCTCTCTCTCCCTCTCACAGTTCAGTTCTCCATCAGGGAGTATTCATCTTCGGATCAACATGTGGTCATGTCATTGTTTCGCAACGGGATACTTGAACATGTGTACCCGGCGTTCTTCAAGGCCATGGGCCACTCAGACCATGTTGGCGTTGCTCTGAGTATCTCCATGGCCGGATACGTGCTTGGAGGCAGCTCCTACTTCCAAGCTTTCCTGTTTGGCAGTGCCTGGGCTGGCCTCATTTATTACTGCTGCTACGACATCTACGAAGGCTACATGATGAGGCGGCTAAGAGCGGACATGGCCAACATTCGAGCCAACTACCTGGAAAACCCAGATAGTGGTTTCTGGGTGGCAGAAGCCAATGTTAATGGCAAGGCCAGGGTGGTGGGGATGGTGGCAGTGATGGGGAAGAGGTCAGAGGAAGACAGTGAGAGGTTTGACGACTGGAATGGAAGAGCAGGGGTCGGAGGGTCCGAGTTCGCTCAAGACACTGGAGACGGGAGCTATGGCGAGATGTCTCAACTGGCTGTGGTTTTTCCGTGGCGCCGCAAAACCCTGGGCTCCCAGCTGATGCAGAGGGCCATTGACTTCTGCAAAGAGCAAGGATACGCCCGCTTGGTGCTGGAAGTCAGCTTGCCGCAGACAGCAGCCATTTCCCTGTGCCAAAAATTCGGCTTTGTTCAAACAGCATCCCACAGTAACACACATGCTAATCGCTGGCTCTCCAAGCTGGCAAGAATAAGTGTAATGCGAATGGAAAAGTTCATTTAACCTTTAATGGACTTCATATCTCTGCAACTAATACAACCCCGACTGTACATTAAGAATATTTCATTTAATTTATGCTTCTTGTTTCTGTTAATGCTCATCCGGACGCTTACAGTATGTCTCCACCTTGCTATAATGGTCATTTGAAGAAAAAAAGAAATAAATTGCAGGTTTTTTTCGTTTCCACAGAACAGCATTAATAATAATTGTATTTCTTCTTGCCTTGATGTATTATGTATACACCTGCACTCTTGACAGTCTATTGCCCACAACCACAGAGAACAATGAGATTAGTCAACCTCTCAGTTAGGTCACATGCATTTCTAAATTGCACGTGGAGGGAAAATAAATCTCTCCTATTGAATTAACTATTTTACAATAAACAGGACAAACCGAATACACATCCTATTATCCATTGTTCTCCTGTCCACTCAGGAATATAAAATGTGTGTGAGGAAGGAGAAGTGTAGTCATTTGGAAGCAGAACTTTCTTTTTAAGCTTCTTTCCAGAGAGAAGTTGAATCCCTCTGCCTCAGAGGAATTAATGCCAGCTGACTTCTAAGACCTCACCACGCTTTGCTTAAAATACCAATGCAAAATGCCATAGTATGAGGACATCGGGAGGTTTAACATTCCTCAAAGCTAAAAGACCTGTGTGTGTGTGTGTGTGTGTGTGTGTGTGTGTGTGTGTGTGTGTGCGCGTGTGTGTGCACGCACCACTATGCATTCAGGTCATCACGCACAAAGCAAATACTGAGATTATCGACACCAAACAATGGTGAAAAAGGTTCATTGTGTGTCAGTGTTGTTGGTCTTGTGATGTGTGTGTAGAGGGACATGGGAAAAAGTAATGTAAACAAGTCTCTTCCCATCAACTTTATTGCCTCAGTGTAATAAACCTGCAATCACCCAGAAGCTTTGTGCAGCATCAGCTCAACAATGTAGATTTTCAGATGTTTTTTTTTAACCTACATCACATTAGAAATCCCCCCAAAGGTGATTTCTAAAATACTATCAGCACCACACAGCACCAGCTTATCTCTGAAGAGTGTGTGTCCATGGTCAGTCAACCTTTAATGGAAAACACCAAGTTGTCGGTGTGGACATTAATAGGTGTGGCCTTGTGTGCGATTCAAGTGGGAGCAGCACTGTTTGATAGAACAGCTTGGCAGTGTCAAACACACACTCACACACACACCATCAGTGGCATTCAGGCATCAATCACTCCTGTTGAGGCTGTCGGAGAAAAATTAGGCCGGTGGCCAGCAGGCAGGTGCTGAACTAGTCAGAGGAGGATGAGTGTGGATGCCAGGCAACCTGTTGTCATCCTCTCACAATTACCTGTGCAACTGGCCTCAAGGTATCGGCAGCTCGATTGTAATTCCGCTCATACGCACGCTGTACAAATGAGCCGGTTGTTGATTTGAGGGTCTGTCAGATGTGAAACCTTTGAAGAGGCACTCTCGCAAAAGCCAGAACTGCTGTAGCTTCAACTATTCTTTAACAGTACTCAAATATTATTTGTCTGAGAATTTACCACCTGATGAGTAGTCTGAAATACTCTGAAATTCTCAGTACATTAAAAACCTCAAACTCCAAAAAAAAAAAAAAAAAAAAGCTGAGTGATGCATTAAAGCATCTCCCCTCAGGTCCAGCAGGAAGTGTTTACCTTTAGCGCATTGACAGGTGCAACCTTGAGCCATCTGATGCTGTGAAAACCCTCACGTCTTTCCCCTCCCTCTGTTATGATGTGCATACGGCATGAGCCATGATGCTGCAGACCAGCCTCACACATCTTTGTGAAACCTGCACCAGACACGGTGATTTTTCCTCATTCTTCCCTGCAAAACAGCTCAAGGTCTGCCAGGTTGCACTGGGACAGACTTTGAACAGACTCTTTAAGTCTGGCCAAAAGCGAGATCTGGACTCTGGACACGTATGTTTCCTCTTTGACGTGTGATCGGTTCATTCAGATCACTTCATGGAGATGTTTTTATGTGGCTCAGTGTTGCAAACAGTTATAGTAAAACATGGGAGTCTTTCAAGCAACATATTTCATTTTTCATGTATGTGTGCGCACAGAGTTTGTTTGCATTAACAGGAGCGTCACACTTTTGTGGTCCAACTTGATTCTAAATTCTCTTTAGGTTGTGGTTTATACATTACAAAACCTGAAGGGGCTTTTCGTCTCTCTGATGGTATTGGACCAGAGGTGTTTCCATTTTGAGATAACACATGAGATCAATGAAATAGGCAGACTCCCATCAAAGGATGAGCTGAAGAAATCCAATTAGAAAACATTTCTTTGTCCACTACTTTTGTGGTAGGATTGTGTGTGTGTGTATATACATGTGTGTGAGTGTGTCCTTGTTGAAGTGTGTGCCGGGATTATCTTGAGCAGTCCTGCATGCATGCATTCTCTCGTGGTAAAAATCGAAGCATATCATTGGAAAAGAGTTCATCCAAGTTAAACTTTGGTGACACAACAAAGCTAATAACAAAGTAATAACAAAGCAAGTCATCAGTATTACCGGCAGCAGGTCTGCAGTTAGCACACTCACGGAAACGGGCGAAACAGTGGAGATTAATTGCATCAGGATGCCCGTCGTCTATGTGCTGCTGTCAGAGAGCCAGAGGTAGATTTGTTTGGATCATACATCATCATACTCTGCCTTGCATAATCGCTTTCCATCTTCTCCCTTGCACCACTGGAAGCTACTTTCTGGCCACACAGCTGAACTTTCATTGCAGAAGACAACACCTGGCCAATTACTTAAGATGTTCAATCCAAAGTAACAAACAGATAGCTCGTCCTGCCAGTTTGCTGCATGTTAGGAAGCTGACGCTATGCTGAATCTGCACTTCCTCTTACCAATAATTGGTCACTTATTCACTCGCATGGTTCAAGAATGATGAATCTGTTTTTCTATAGGCTCAGACTCGGAGGCATTAAATTGGTCCTATAAGTTGCCGTGTACAGTACAATGGCAGCATAGTAACTGTCTCATTGTAATTCACAACCGGATGAAATCAAATTACGGGGCTAAGTATGGGACGAGACATAGCCAGCGAGTTAGCATTTAATATGTCTACACTGCAGCGAACCTCTACATTGTGGATGAATGTTCCAGACCATGTGAGGCAGTTGTTTGCTGAGCTCCAGCTCCAGCTCCAAGTACTTTCTGGATTTGGTCCAGAAATAATTGGACACAATAAGAACGAGAAAAAACTATCACAGCTGCTGCATTTAAGAGAAATATGGGCCAATCTATGTTTTTGGTTCAGGGCTGAGTTACACACAGTAATTGCATTCACATATACAGAATATAAGAGTATTATGATAATAATGGCATAATCCTCTTATGCTATACTGCTCTGATTCTACTCTCTGTTTTAGATAATGAACCAAGAAACAGATTTTCAACTGTGTTGAAAGGGAGTTTTGCATATTGTAAAGTATGTGTGCATTTTTAAATAGAACAATTAGAAGGGACCGTAAATCAAAAATGAGACTCTCCACAGCATCAGTAATATTCTCTGCTTCACGTACGTGGCTCCTGACTGACCTGAGCACCACGTGAGTTCAGTCGGTTAACTTAAATTATATCTCGAGTGCAGACCATCCTGCCAGCAATAACAACGTAATTGGTCAAAATCAATTGAATGTTCATGTTTGTGTGATTACCTTAAAATAACATGGGCCAATCTTTACATTTAAGGAACAAAGCCCCCCAGTGGACACAGTAATTATGACGAGAGGACGTGAGGTGATGAAACACAAGACTTGAATTCAGGACAGTGCTGTGGCCTTGATTGGTTTTAATGAGAAAAAAAAAAACAGGTCAACTATTTGTGTTTATTCATAACAATATATTATTCATAAATATATTACTGTGTGTGTGTGTGTTTCCAAATATATCTTTTGAGGTCAGAATTAACAGTATTTCCTAATCATAAGTCAGGATCCAATATGTTTCAGAAATCAATAAATTCCAATAATGATGTATAGCTCAGATTTTTCATATCTTTTCTCCCAGACGTATGGGCCAAAGCAGAAACCATTAGAATCCAGCTTTGATTGATCTGTTTTAACTCAAGTCATCTGAGGGTATGTGAGAAGTTGGAAGACAGTACTTTATCACGCTGGTATAATGAGTGGTGGATTAAGCTGCGCTGCGGTGAGGGTATCTGGCACGTGTCACGGTGTCGAAGTGAGGAGGAGAGAATGATTTCTGAGTCTGTGGTGGTGGTGGTGCGGAGGAGATTTGTGCTGGAAGCCAGAGAAGAAGACGACTTATGGACGATGGAGGAAATGACTGCGAGGAGACATGGCTGTCATTCGGTTATAAAGTGCTTGCTGCCATCTGTTATGTAACTTATGCTATGCCAGCTGTCATATCAGACAGATAACACGCACGGTCGTTGTCGTGCTGTTTGTATCAGGTGCTACAACAGCTCATATTGTGTCTGTGAAACCCTCATTGTCTCTCTTATTCCATCTCTAGTCAGCGTACATGTATGAAGACAACTCTCACCTGGTTCATCACGGTGATGATGTTATGTTTGGAATGTTGACATTGTGTTACCTATAGGCTGGTGTTGATTTTTTCCTCAGCCGGGTGTCACTGACTAATGTTTGGACAAGCCGACTAGCGCATTCGACATTTCTAAACAATCTTTTGTGGACGCTGCAGGTAAAGTGGCGCTGTGGACGGTTCTGGGTTTGGTCTCCTGTACCTCTGGAGATGAGGGCCTGGATGGGTCAGTGTGAAAACAGGCTGTTGGCTGCAGTGCCTTCAGCTGTAAGGATAAATACGTTCTGAACATTTAATCATAGAGAGGCTGCGAAGGCAGATTACAGGTTCACTATAAAAGGAAAAAGCAAGACGCAGTAATGCAGAATGTACGGATGAATGCATAAGTAATATTTTCAGTAGATTATCAGTTTACTGTCTCTGGGGTCTTCTCTAACCACATATTTCCATTGTTTTCCTATAATTACTTTACAAAAAATGAAATGTTTTGCTGACCTCACTCCACCTTCTTTTCTTCGTCGTCTTATCCAGTTTAGTTGTATTTGTAATTGTCTGACTCTGTCTTTGAGATTTCTCATTCAATAACTCATAATAAACAGTGACCGATCATGGGAGAGTTGCTTATGTGGTTATGAGGAGACACATTCTTCTTTATTAGAGCCCAGAGAGATTACGATCCCCACTTAGAGGGTTATAAGCCAATAAAAACACTTGTAAGACAATTAAATGACACATCCCACCAAGGTCTCAATTATTATTCTTGGTGGCACAAGCTTAAAAGTCACATTCATTCATGTCTCACCAGGTTGTTTCCTGCCTCTCACTGTTTAATGAGGACCTCCAGGAAAAAGTGCTTTGGTTGTATCCAAGCCGTACACACACACACACACACACACACACACACACACACACACACAAAATAAGCAAATACACTATGCTGACCTGATACAGCAAAGTAAACATGATGATTTTTAGAAATGGAGCACTGGAGTCTGCAAGGGAAGCAAAGCTGCGTGTTAGAGAGGTGTCACAGCAATAAGTCTTTACCAACTGAAGCCCACCCATCCGTCACACACACACACACACACACACACACACGCACTTAGATACAAACCTTCATCCTTCATTTACTTATGACGCCTCCACCCGCGTCACCAATATCACTAAATCTGACCGAGCTACACCTCAAGGCTGCCTCCGCTGGCACGTCAGGGTGAAAACACATGATTATTACCCTGAGGCAGCGCACTGCGTCCAGCAGCTCAGACACCAGTGACACGGGAGTCTAGACAGGTGCATATTCAATAATTCTGTTTGCTGTAAAGAGACTGAGCTGTCTGCTTTGGATCTCTTCATATGTGCCATGTCCGCATCTGGCAGCATCATCCAGTCGAGACCCTCTGACTCTGACTAAGCACAAACTCTCGCTCCCCTCTCAGGAGACTTAATTGTTGCTGGACGTTGTTTTCTTGATTCCTGCCAAGTTGCCAGAAAGTTCCCTTCTCTTGCAGCTTTTTTTTTTCTGTGGACCCGACGCAGCTTCCCCGTGCTGTTGTTCTCATTCCAGTGTCTGATTCATGACTAAGGAGAAAAGCTGATGAGACCAAAACCGCCACCATCCGTGGTGCATCATCACTCACATCATCTCCTCTGGGTCAGACACACAAACAGAAGCGGCCCGACTGCACTCGCGTCTCCAGCTTGCTCCAATCTGCGTGTTTGACTGATGTTTCATACAGTTCACAGACGGTTAGAAGTTTACTTCACTGTGTAGTGAGATGTTATATGTTTCACGTCTTGGGATTCATTAAGGATTCTGTCTGTTTTAGATACAAAAAGAATTTTTTTTTTTTTGATATGGCGAGAACAACATGGAACAAATACATGTCGCCATGTATTAATGTATTATCCAAACACAAAACGCAGCTGAGTCACATGGGTCAACCAGTACTTCTCGTGACATCACCTTGGCCCACATCTGCATAATGCACGCTCAGCCATCTCTCTGTTACTGTACAAATCAAGACATCAAGTATACAGTTACACCATGTGTTCATTTCACACTGGGCTTATCACAGTCGCACACATAAAGTAAAAGCCCTAAACCCTCTCTTGTTATCTATTCGCACTCAAGTCACAAAGCAGCATGATGCTGCAGCTGTGCCAGTGAGAGCTGCTCCTTTACAGTGAAGTGATACTGACATACTGTAGTTTTGTGTTGGGTTGGCGATGATAATAATAATCATGTGATGATGTGTTATTGGCCTCAGCGGGAGCGGCTCTTGATGTTTGCCCTCTCTGCCGAGACCAGGACGCCGCATGTTTCTGAAGGACACTTACGCAGAGCGGGTGATTGTTCACAATAGAGTCTGAACCCAGATTCCCCAGATGACTGATCTGGCTAATCCCCCGCTCTCGCTGGCATATAGATACGATGTCGCTGCTCTTTCCCGCTCCATAACCTGCTGTGGCCCTTTAAACTTACTTCTCATTCAAACCTATTTTGCTCTTGCACTTGTAACTCAAGGCTATTGACCAAATTAGTGGATACCGAATTTAAAAGTCATGCCTTAGATAACCTTCCCAACGGTGGTTCATATGGAGATGTTGTTATAAATGGATGGAGGTCGTACTGAGTTATTTTAGAAGTTAAAAGGAGATTCTGATAAGTTTTAAGTCAACAGGAGGCGCTGTATAATTGACTGTACTAAAGCCGGATTTTTACCCTCCATTAAAAAACATGAGAGGTGAAAACCACAGGAAGCAGTCAAACCCTTTGGAGGCAGATGTTAGGGGCTAATTGAGAATGGAAACGAATGGGCAAAAGCATTCACCTGTGGTGATGTGGTTCTGTATTTAGCATTGAGAAATATGGCCCTGCGTGTAAAAGTGATGGAAAGTCATGAACTCTAATTTATTCCAACCTGATTATTAACCTCATATTAATTGTATGTAATATAATGAGTGGCTTCTACTGTATGAATCTTGAGCACTACTATTTAACATTACAGTTACATGATTAGGTGTAATTAGTGTCTGCCGCTGATCAGTGCATAAACGTACAATTTTAATTTACAAATCACTTTTGAAAAAAATGTGTTTACATTTAGTTTATTTATTCTGTTCTATTCAACGCAGGTATTAGTACGTTCAGTTCAGTTCATGTCACTGATGGTACTATGTGCAACAATATCCACATAGTATCACATACTTTAATTATCAGCTTGTTATTGTTCTCAACCAATCCGATCCCAGCGCCGAATCATGTGATCTGTGTGGATTTATGAGGTGGCTTCATATATGATGGCTGCAATCAGCGATGTGCGAGTGTTGTCAGTGTGAAACATGTGTCTGTACACTCCAAGTGTCTGTCAAGGACCCGCAGCAGACACAAGACAACGCAATCAGAGAGACATCAGAGAGTTCCCTTCACTTTACACTGTAGAACCATTTCTCTTCAAAAAGCCTGATTTCCGATGTGTTCATCAGTGACGCCCTGCATCGTATTTACTAGGATTCACACATGAATCAGATGTTAAACCTCCACCGGGGTGAATGGGTTCATTAAGGTATTCGAAGCTGTTTAAAAACATTCATCAGTCTCTTTTCTCTGCGTCCTCCGCAGCCTCAGGAGCCGTAAAGGTCACCGGCTGAGTGGTTGATGCCGTTGCCACTTGCTCCAGCATCCATCACTGTCAGCGTATCGTTCTGTCTTTTCTGGGCTGGAGATACTTCATATATTCATCCTCCTTCACAACATACATGCTTATATTCCATTAAAGCCACTAATGCACTTTGATTTGAGTCATTCTGCTGTTGTGCCAGTAAGTAGTCCCACTCCTCCCATCCTTTATTTCTTTATGCGTCTGGGTTTCACAGCAGACAGATGACGATGATGAGACAGTTGTCATTCATCTTCATCGTGTCCGTCTGAATTACCATTGACTTGATGCTCCTTTTCTTACATAATGCAGCTGCTTTCACATTAAAAATGCATCCAAAGGGAAGGTACAGTATCCTGAGAGGTGGGGAATGTCATCTGTGGTTAATATCATCATGACGTTGAGGAAGATGTTTGGGCTGCTTCTCCATGACCTCCTTTACCTACGTTTTAAATATGAACTCGCCCGATATATTATGTCACACACACAGACATAGGAATATAATTTCAAACTAACCTATTCGGAGCACAGGCTATGGTTTATTCCCAAGATATTAAATGTAATAATAGAGCAGAGGCGATTTATCCAGTGGTGACTGGTTCAGACACCTGACTGTGTCCTACACAGCCATGAATTTAGATTCATTTTAAAGCCCATCATCTCTATCGATAGATATTTATGGGGGGATTTATGTCGTTGTTTTGCATTTTTATGGGCATTTCATTTGAAAATGAGAGAAATATCCGACACATCCCCGTAAGCAGTATATTTGTGAGACACCTTAAAGCAGAAACATGAAAATACACTGGTGGGATGATGTGATATATGTTAAAATGCTTGACAGATGCCATCTGACTGTTCAGGCAGACGTAAATAAGTCTCTCCCTATAAACTCCACTGGGGACACGTTGTGATTTAGACCTACCATCCTTTTCCAAACATATCTACCTCCCTCTCCCCGGCACTCAGTCCCTCTGGATACTGACTGCCTGAATTACAAAGGTAGCCATGTGAATAATGAACCAGCTGAAATCTCATCATACAGAGAGACTGTGAGTTACCCAGAGCAGCCCCCCTGACCTTCACCTCAACCTCTGAGCCTCACCAAATGAGCTTTCCATTTCTCGTTCAGAAATCTGGATGAGGCACGTCGCAGGCACAGAGATGCTCTGAAGATCTGCACCGCATGCAAACATGCTTTCTCAATCCTTAAACCCAGCAAATCAGCGTTCTCCCTCATTTGCATACAGAACTTGCATATTCTGCCCATGTGCACGGCGTGAAAGTACAAATTTGACTGCATCCCCGCCTGATGCTCATGAAACTGTTTGGTAACTTAGTTTATTAAAGTGAAAGGAAGTCACACGCGTCAGTGAGTATCCTCTGTGGACCTCCATGAAGCAAAACATGTTATTATTTCATGACCAGTGCCTTGATCTGGCTGATGTATAATGTACCAGCGTTAAAGATCTAGTTTAGCAGAGCTGAGTCAAGTTGTCTGATAAATGAAACCACCAGTAAATGTATGATTTAGTAGAATATGGTATGTTTCTGGAATGATGATAAATACAAAACCTGTCAGCACGAAATAAAAATAATAAATACCAAAACAGTACATCTATTCTACTGATGGTAATGATAGTGATAGCACATAGTTGTTGTTTCCTGCAGCTGGTTTCTAAATGCTGACTCTGGTTATTTTTCGGGGTTTTGGATTAGGATTAAAGTTGGTTCATGTTACTATAGAGGCAGTTAGTGATTTTTGGCAGATAAGGAAAATTGTTTCTCCAGCAAGCTGATATATTAAGACATGGCTTTATTTTTCTGTCTGCAACCTGGTGATGTCTGTTGTGGCCGGAAACGGTGCTGATGACAGTTTTCCGTTGGTTCAACATAAGTGAAAATATGTGATCCCCTGTTATGTCAGCATATACCACAAATCCAAATCTTGTGTTATAATGAATATTCTTCAATTGCATCATTATCACCACAGCTGTAATGCTACTACAGTAAAAAGTCTTTAGATCGTTTTGGTACAACAGTGAAGGTCTGCAGGCAATGAAGTCAAACCATCCTTTTGTGTTAGGTTGCGTTGCATGTTGTGTAATGAAACATCTTCCCTTGAGCCTGGAATCGTCCAGGTCGAGGCCATAACAACAGATGTGTGGCGGCATCGTTTCTTTACTCTGCTAAGAAGGAAATCAAAGGCTTCGCCTCTCGCAGGTTGCCTGGCACCATCCTCATAACAGGAGATGCTGAAAAGCTGGCAGCCGGTTTAATTTGAACACAAGTCACGGGTTAGTGTGACTGTGCTGAGAATGCTTCAAGTCTTCCTGTAAAAATAAATTGATGAGTAAAATCTGACTGTGGATCTGTGTAGAGGGTGGACACAGTAACAGAAACATAATAATGTCCATCTATCAGACGCAGCACAACACAACTAGATCTATTTCTTTCTCACATTGTGTTGACAGGAGCTGAGCTGACACAGGGGAGTTGTATAGATCTCTTGTATGTGGTTGCATTAAACTGTACCGGGTATTGTTTCTGTTGTCCCTGATCACAGACTCACTGAGTCCGCTCCCATGTGATGCAGCACAGAATGAGTCAAAGTGACTCATCTTTTGCTATTTGAAGCACGTAGCTGTAAAAGACACAAACTAACTATAGTCACAGAGATTATGAGGAATTCGAACAAAACTATGACTGTTGCTCTTTTTTACATTCAATTGCTGTAAAGATGCAAGATAGATGATGGGTGTACTTGGATATGAGCATGGTGTTTTTAATACGTATATACTGTGCACGTTGACTGATTAACACTGTGGCCCCCAGTGTTCTGCCTGTGCTACAACACCAGCATATTTACTCGTCCAAATTAATGTTGGTCTTAAATTTCACACCGTTTTTTTTAAAGCAGGATTTTCAAAACTGGCATCTGTTGCAGCATATTTTATCAGTTGTGGCTACGTGATGGAAGCTGAGGTTGAGCTAATTTGTAAAAATTAGTATCTTGCAAATGATGTTCAACAGGGATGTACAACATGTTTTTTTTTCAGCTGATACTGATAATTGCTAATTAGCTGCTTCCAATGGCTGATAACACCTGTAATCAGATTTAGGCACCGGTGACGCGAGCGGGTTGCATCATCATGGGGGCAACATGGAATCGCCCACCACCCATGAATGAATAACATTTAGAAACATTATTTATTTACCGTTTTGTTCTTTATTCACTGTTGCAGTTTAACTGAGATTGAACAAATGCTGTTCAGTGTTGGGTTTTAGCAATCACTGACTTAATACGTGGCTGCTTTTTATTGGTGTGGGAGCTGAGTTGCTCGGTGGTGATGCTGTTTGCTTTACCAAAGTAATTAGATCAAAAGAAGGACACTGCAATTCCAAATTGTAATACAGCACATGGAAAATATTGTTTTTTATAGTAGATGCCGTCAATACCTTTCACTGCACCTGGGACAAAATGGTTGTTTTTTTCCTGTTTAGAAAAGGCTCATGTGTTTTGTTTTGTTTTGTTTTGTTTTGGTTTTTTTCCCCTGATTGCTCAGTTATAATTCAGTTCAGGGGTTATGTGTCCCACTGGATGCAATCAGAGTGAACAGTGCTCTGCATATCTCCAAACAAGTGCTGGAAACAATCTGCGTACGCGCTACACTGTTTAGAGACAATATATTCAATCACATCTCGCTATTGTCATCTGAAATGCCAGTGGAAAGGTCACTATTAGGTTGAAATTCGACACAGCACATTGGCCGCTGTGCAGCTTTGAGGACAGTAGGTACTGACGATGCTGAAATCCTCTTTTCCTGGAGGGGGGTTGTCCCACGGCTGCAAAACGTAACATCACAGAGTGTGAATTTCTCCAGATAACCTCCTGTTTGTTGCTAATGACATTCATGTTAGTTCAAGAGATATGAAGTTTACTTCAAATTACTTTCCGCCAGGATCTTTCTTATCTTGTAAACAGTCAGTCCAACAGCTGGAACACATCCGGAAACAGATCAAGCTGCAGTGGCAGCTAATCTCCCCATTAACGGAGGGTATTATTGATTTTTCCAACTATAACGTGATATCGCAAAACAAGACTCAACACATTTACTGCCACTTTATTTCTAAAGAAATGAATGTTAGACAAAAAAGCCTTTAAAACCTCTGTTTATCCATTTATGTAACAATAATGACACAGTCAGCATGGCAGGTCCATGTTTATCACGGGGACGTAGCAACTTAGCAAATACTGCACATATTCACTTGTTGACAGTAATTAAGGCTGATACATGCCAAAATACATCATGTTGTCAAATAGATTATAGATTACAAATCAATTATTTAGGACCTGTGGGAACACAGATTCATCCATCGTGTCAGTCATCGTGTCAAAATATATATTTTGGACAACGATCATCATACTATTAGTATTTTTATTAAGTCACGTGATTTGCAAATAACAACATACAACAAAGTTCACTCTATATTTACACCGTTCTGTGCGTCTAAAATAAAATGATTAATGTGTCCACCAAATAGGCTCCTGTATAAGGCCTCATGATGATGTCAGGTGTCTCTGAAATGTCCCACGCTCCCACGTGAACTCATTAAGAGTCAATCTGCACGGATGCAGAAATCAAAAAGTCATTTCACAGTGCTGAAAACACAAAATCATATTTAAGCATGAATGGAGGAGAGGTTGAAAAATATGTTCCTGCGTCCATTTTCACCAAATTTGATCCATTATGAATGTAAAAAGAGAAACAAACTTTATGTTTATGTGCATAGCAGCATTTAAATAAAAGAAGTATAATACAATTCTGAAACATAATCGGTCTTTAGTAATAACAGCAGGCAATATGACTGATGTTACTGTCACTGATTTAACTATTATACTGACATGACACTGCTGGGATATATGGGTTCTACTGTCACATTTATTCACAATGCAGAATTCCTTATCTTTTGTGGACTACAGTAAACAAGTGAAGTACGTGCTGCACATCCCATATAGTTAGCCTTGAAAATAAAGTGTCAACCAGTGTATCTGTACTACTGCAAAACTGCTGAAATAACCATGAAAGGCTCATATATATCCTGTATCTATGTCCACCTAAGGAGGCTGGAGTGTGCCTTAAAAATGTTTCTGCTTATTATACATTTCTGTAATTAATATATGAAATTGAATAATGGAATTAATCAACCATTTGTGGAAAAATAATTTGATAATGAATATTCATTTATGATGAATACATCCATGTATCTTGAATTCACAATGCAAAATTTTTGTTGTTTATTTTACCATTGGTTTTGGGTCTTGTGATAAGTATTGGTTCTGACTATTTAAAAGAATCATTTAGTTTGTACTGTTGTTAAATTTAAATGTCCATCAGTTTTGATTGGCTGATAATTCATCATTAATACACAAAAATCTCAAAAACTATTATATTTTAATAGACTGATTTATAGTTGCATAATTAATGTTAAAATAATTTAAATATCCACTGAAACTATAGTCATGAAACAGCACTGTCCAGCTTCCTCATGAGTCAAACAACATGACAAACAGGCAGATGCACAATAAAAACTCAGTTCAGTTCAACTTCAGTTCAGCAGAAGACACAAACAGTCTCAGGGGATTTCTTTGTGATTTAATAAAGACCTCTGTTCTTGCAAAATCAATAGCTGGGTAAAAAAGAAAATTCAACCCTGTTTCCTTTTGCATTTGTTGCTATGAATTGTAAAACAACTGAAGCTGTAAATCTCCAAGAGGCTTATTGAGCAGCAAAACAATTTTATTCCCACCTGAAACCTTAAAAAAACAAAATCCCTCCAACCTTTTTTTGTTTTTAGAATAGATAGTAGTGATGCCAAGGACAAATGATCAGTCAGTGACAAAATATAGTTTGGCAAACAACAAGCTGCAACATAAATGTGATGGGTGAAAGTGAAGCGGATGAGGGTGCAGTATTGTTCGAGTTGGGGGGAAAAAACACAAAACATTTAAGATACAGTGTGAAGAAAAGCATCTGCAAGCGTCTCAGTGAATGTTAACAATGCAGCTGCACACTGCACCAGCAGCACACTGCAGTAAGGCCAACAGTAAGAACACTGCACACATGAACACTGTACAAACACACTGAGCTCAACGGCAACAGTTAGGGAATTGAATAATTCATTAGAGATCCCAGGCTAACTGGTAAAAGCTCTTTATGCTCACCGACTGTGACAGGAACCTGTCTATTATCAACCATTTAACCAATTAACTTTCTCAGACGCCCATTAGACTTTATTAAGAGCCATAAACCATAACTTGTCTTGTGCAAGATTTATTATAAATACACAGGTTGAAATTACATCTATATCCCCAACATTTTCAACAGCATGATACGTTTTAAGGGAAATGTAATTATAAACAAATAAACTAATTGTGTATGATTCGCTGATGATATAGTTTATTTGTTTTCCCCATATTATCTGTTGTACTCTCGGATGTCAATCATTATTAGCAGTTTATGCTTATAAGAATTATAGTTTATGTTAGGAACTAAACAGTGACTTAAACGTGATGTACTTTAAACATAGACATACACATGAATATATATAGTATATACATATAGTACATACGTACATACTTTGCATAAGACCAAAACCATTGTCTTTCCCTCAGCTTACACCACTAATTAGAGATCTTACAAATTAGTGATCTTACGAAGTTTTAGGAGCAGTAGAAACATGCTGTAAAAGTAACACTGAAATATGTGTTAGAAACTGTTGCCTGTTTACATAAACAGCAGGTACAGAGCTTCTTTTAGGTACTTCTTTTAGCTCATTCTTTGGTCTCCACCCTCACATTTGGGAACCATGTAGCTCTTTAGCGATGCCACAGGTCTTACAACAAAAACAACGAGCTGAAAGAGGCTAAAACGTTGAGCTGAGGGGGTCTGCAAAGTCGTGGGTTCTTTACCATGGGAGTAGACAGCAACAATTACATTTCCCCTAAAATGTACACAGCAAAGCTTATTGGTGGAATATAAATATAATTTCAAAATTACTCGGGCAAACAGTTAAGATAAACTGATCACTGTAATTGATCAAAATAACAGTATCCATAACAACAGTTAGCTTAAAAGATGAGACGTATGACCCTAAAGATAGACATTTACAAGGACCCGCAACCCACAGACCGAGAGGGAGACAAAACAACTATAGTCTTTGTGTATCTTTGTTCGGCGTCTTGGTGTGTCTTTGTACTGTTTTCAAATTACTCTTGTTTTGGATGTCTTTGAAGTCATTTTTGGATCTTTGTCTTTTGTTGTTTGGCATCTCATTCTATTGATTTTGTTTCTCTCGTAGTCGTTTATTGTCTCTGTGGCCATTTTATAGAACTTAGGTAGTTTTTCGTCTCTTTGCAGTCATTTGGCATCAGTGTAGCTGTTGCGCGCCTCCTTTTGTTGTTCTTTTGGGGGTTTTTGTAGTTATTTTGTCTTATACAGCCAACACATCAGTTTTTAAAACCAAATTCATTAAAATCAAATTCATTAAGAACATTAAAGTACTTCCATAAACATGGGTCTCCTCAATACATAACACTGTGAAAACTTTGTTGACGCAGATATATACAAGTGACACCCAAAAGGCAGATATATGGCGAGAGTTTGTTGTCATAAAGGAAATCAGTATGCTAAACATATTCCGGCGAGTTTGAAAAGTACTACAGAGATGCTTAATGTTCCTTTCTGAGGTTTTTGATTGACAGGAGCGTAGATCAGGAATAGGGACCATTTCAGGTCTTTTTCATCTGGACAGTGAACAACTTTCCAGAGTCCTGTTTCCTCTCTCTGATGTCATCCTTTTATAATCGAAGCCATTTTTAACCATTTGGCAGGATCCAACCGGCGTAGTGGCAATGCAGTTTGGATTATACAGCTACAACACATTATGAAGAAGTCAGTGAGCTTACAATCTTCTTTACAGTGGGAACACAAGAAAGCCAGAAAACGTTGAATACTGCCATCCACCCACAAGGTTTCCCTTCTCCAGCTTTAGGTAGACTTTGTCCTCCTTCTCCAGATAAAGCAGGACGCCATTGGTGGCGGCTTCACGGGTTACGTCTTTGTCACCCGCAAAGGCTGAGATGACCGGTTTCCCATTCAACATCAGGTTCACCTGTAATAATAAACAATAGTCATCAGCAAGTGAAGAGTTTATTGTAATCTGTAACATCTAATTTGGACTCACCATGAACTGTTTGAACATTACTAGAATTGTAGGGGGAGGTGTATTTTTTTATTTTTGACTGACCAAATCTTTATAACCTAACTGTTTTATTATTGTGAGATATCGCTGGGAGTCTGCTTTTATCGGCCATGAGTGAAATGAGGATTATACCTGTATGGTTTGACTCTGGTACACTTTAATGACGTGGAAGTTAAAACTGTAGATTCCTTTTCTTGGGGACAAAAATACAGATTCAAAAGTGAAGTAGTTTCCTATATTCACGAGAACCTGTGGGAGAAAGACAAAGAAAAGCACTGTTAAACAGGGCTTCAGATCTACATGTGTATTCAGCATTTCTTCTCGGAGTAAAGGAACCTAAATGATGCTCCATCCTAAAAAATACAGTAGATGAGAAAATAATCTTGTTAGATTCTGAAAAAAACTCCACTTTGAGGTAAAAAGAGGTTGCACAACTCAACATTGACTTCATTATTAAATATATGTCAATGCATTTATTTGCTAAAAAGAAAGTACACACTCTTATGTAGCATGCAGTGCTGTCTCCTGAGTGTCACCTGTGGTGTCAGTGCTCCTGAGTCATGTTAGAGATCCATGATCCTCTGTGGGTGGTGGCTGACGGAGGTACACTACAGTATATACTCAGTGTATACCTGCAGTGTCCAACACACCTGTTTGAGAAAAACGCCTGCAGCCTCGGCCACAACCTCTGACACAACCTCTGACACACACTGCTCTCACAGCAACAGCATGCTCAGGGGCCACAGCAACCAGATAGATCTCTGCCACTGTCTTCTTCTACAGTATGACAGTTAGGAGCTGAGATGTGACGTCACTGAAGTGAGAGGGCAGGGGATCAGTTGGATGATCCTGCTGCCAAACACCTTACACTGCCCACCCCCGTGTGACTAATCCGCTTCTTGTTGTTCTGGCTCTTTGCTTGATTTGTTTGGGTGTATTATGTAGGAGATTGCGCGCGTGCGTGCGTGAGTGCACTTTTGCGCGTGTGCATGCCTCTGCAGGATGCGCGCCCTCATACAACACATCCTCAGCCCCCCTCACAGCTGCCTGCGTGTGTGATACCTGTGCGGTATCAGGCTCCAGTACCAACTCTGGGTACACACATACACACACACTCACACAGAGACACACACAGACACACACACAGCTGCAGTGATACTCGCACGCCGTGCTGAGGTCTGCAGGTTTCACCAGAACGCACCAAGGACTCAAACTGACCAGCAGAGTCAGTAAGTCACGTGCTGACAGACAGAAACCAAATGGACACCAGTGACAAAGTGGCACCAAAGGCGCACGTAACCATTAGTAGACATTTGCATAGGTGAATAAAGCCGGTGTAACCTGGTCGAAGTAGATGATCCTTGTCTTGTTGCTCATCTCCGAGGGCTCGTGGTTGTTGCTCCGGACTGCAGAGAAAGCCACCTTGGAGTTGGCGGCGCGCACCGAGATGCCGAGCGGCGACGACGCAGCCTTCCAGTCCGTGGCCGGGTTCGAGTCGCACACCACCAGGCACTTGCCCTCCAGGACGATCGGCTCCGTGTCATTCTGAGCTCTGGCCACCTGGGAGATCACGGTCCAGCTGAGCACCAGTATGAGGGGGTTCACCATGACTCTCTCTCTCCCTCTCTCCCTGCGAGTGACAGCTGTGACAGCGCCGACACCGAACCCTATGTTCCCGCGTCCCTCCACTGGTCTCTCCTGCCGCAGACGCGCCTGACGCTGTGTGGAACCTCTCACTGGATCCACAGATGCGCCATATCCGCGCGAGACGTCAACAGACCGAAGCGACCCTTTGATACGTCTGAGCCTGGTCTCCAAGTCTCGAGGCACAGCAGAGATCACCGGCTGTTGTCCACGCGTCTCATTTTCAGAGAGACATCACTGTGAGATCAGACGCGTGTGGAGATGGAGAGATGGTGAGATGTGTTCGAGAAGGCTCCTCCGAATGTGTGAGGCGAAGTGGTCGGTGAGTGGTCCCTAGCCCTCACTCCCACTCCGGAGAAGGCGTCTGACGGCGTCTGACGGCAGCTGGTGCCCGCAGTGATGCGCTACACTTGTGCGCGCCGTGCCATCCACTGCCATCCACTTTACGCACGCACGTGGTAAAAGTTATAATTGCCCCCTCTTAATTTGCCAAAAGCCTGGATTCCACTAAACCGCTATAAAATACCCCCCACCCGAGGATGCACTCACTTCCTTTCATTTGCGGTAATTATGCAAAGTGCACGTGCGCTGCGTCATCTGATCCGAATGTCCATTTTGGAGACGCTGGATCAAATTCGTCAAATGATTCCCCACGTTTCTGATGCTTTTCCCATATATAAATGACTCAAATCTTAAAGAACCGAATCAGGCTCTTTACTTTCTCACTATTTCTATATGAGCTCCCAGTCCAGCATGGCTGTGACTCATCATCATCATCATCTCATGGCACAGGAGGGAGGTTCTCCCAGGTTGGACTGTGGACTCCAGTGCAGCAGTGCTGTGTGTCTGGCTGACATCATGTCTGAATCCGGTGCTGCAGCTTCTCACCTGAGGGGAAAGACTTTTCTCACCTGTCGTTGTATCAGTTCTATTCATTTCTCCTATCGTTTCCCAGACGAGCTGAGGAAAAGATCAACGGTGCCACTGGGACTTTTTCCGCTTTAATGACGTGTTGGGTTCATGAATTCATCAGCTACTGTCAAACGCACTTCAACACGTCATCCTGAGTGTCCTGAGAGACTACTGACAGGAGATTAGAGCTGTGATGTCACTACAGGCTCCCCATAAAACAGTAGATCAATTTTAATGTCACCACCACACTACATCATTCCAATAAATGGATGGATGGATGGATGGATGGATGGATGGATGGATGGATGGATGGATGGATGGATGGATGGATGGATGGATGGATGGATAGATAGATAGATAGATAGATAGATAGATAGATAGATAGATAGATAGATAGATAGATAGATAGATAGATAGATAGATAGATAGATAGAGCCATTTGAATACACCTGCAAACGTCACTGCTCAAACAGTTTTTTTTTGTAAACACTTTCCTTGGAAATTTTACGAAAGAGGAAAACAAAGTTGTCAAAGTTTTGCTGGTCCGGGGCAGCCAGCACCACATAAGGATTTTATCAAAGCTGAGACAGGAAGTCTTTACGTGCAGAATTCCCACTCCGGCTCCAAGCGTTGATTCTTCCAATCTCAACCTGTCATGCTCGCCGTTATTGAGATTTGCATCTGCAAATATTCTTTTGTAATGGAGCCTAACAACAGAGATAACATAAAGGTGAATGATGACATATCCTAATAATCAGCTGTAGACTACACTTTGTGGTATCAGCTATCGATTTTACATCTAACTCTTCCAAAATGATGAACTATCCCTTTACCAATTCACGGAGTTGTGTGTCATTGACAGGATGAGCTGCAGTGCAATGAGTTTGGTCCTCAGTTTGTGTTTGTTTATGTAGCTACCAAATCCAGCGTCCAGCTAAAATGTTTCTATAAATATCTTTACTTCCAATTAAATAAGAATCCATCAATACTTTACTAGTTGTACATGTTTACATATGATATAATAGGCGTCAGGGATCCAGTCAATAATGGGTTTACATTGTCTGATCATCCAAAAAACACAAAAAGAAAAGAACGGGAAAAAAAGACCCATCACAAATTGAGATTTTTTTTGCCCATATCTTACAAACCTACCTGTCACGCATAATGAGCATCTTTGGTAATCCTCTAAAAGTATGAGCTCATTTGAACACTGCCGTTGTAGATAGTTTTATAATAAATATACAGAGGTCTCACATTAATAACACAGCCTATAGCCCAAAGGCAATCAGGGATTTAAACAGTCAGAGGCTGTGATCACCACAGTGGTTAGAGAGGAGAGTGAAATCTGTACTCTGCTGAGCATGTTGCACCATTTTTCACCATAAACCTACAGCCTCTGCGTCAACACACACACACACGCACACACACACACACACACACACAGAGGCTTGATGCTCATCAGAGGGCCTGTCTCACTCTTTAATCTTTCATGCATCTGCAAGTAAAAAGTTGATATCTTGAAATGATCGAATGAAATTATACCCAGGGGCAGAAAGTTCTGTGTCACAGTAAAAATAAACAGGTGTCATATCCTCGACCAGGTACAGGCTATAAACCGAAGGAGCTAGTTATATGTGAAATTGGTGTTTTTCTGCTACTGTGGCGATGCTACATTTTGTTCTCATGGTAGAAGTAATAATAATAATAATAATAATAATAACAAGTCAAACACCTTCAGAGTAGCAACTTTCTGCTCCAGCTGCTTGCTAATGAACTTTCTCCACGGGAGAACAGAAGTGATAAGTGGCTCAAAGACCAGGAGCTCAAACTCCTGACGCTGCTGTGTAGGGATGTTCATCGTGTTAAAAAGTTTTACAGAGTTGAGGGTGGAAAAAAAATCCTCCTATTTTGTCCATTTCTTTTCTAATGCTTTTGTTATTGTCCTTACATTAATATTGTATTTAAATATATTGGAGCTAAATCTCTAAAATGATACAGTATAATACTAATGTGCGGATGAGTGGATACTTTCATACATGACAGTTCATGATATTGTTTCCTGTTTCCTGTGAATGAATCACCAGTTTTAGCAGAGTTTTTTTTCTTTTACAAGAACATGAGCTTCATGCTCAGTGAGGGGTCTGGTTCATCATAACACCTTGTTTTCACAATTATGACTACAAATAGTGTTTTTACTGTGAGCTGATTAAAATGCAAGACGTGCACAAAAGCCGTGTGACACATCAATCAGTTCCGAGATACCTTTCTGGTTGCTGAAGGGGGATTTTGTTGTCGCTCGTCATGTCATGGACACGGTGTCGATGTGGTCCTGAATCCTGAGGCGGCCTTGAAGCTCCTCCTGCAGCACCAGGAGAGGAAGCGTCCCTGACCATAGCCTGATTACAAATTCAGAATAATCACACGCCCAAAGTACACCAGCGTCATTACGGCTCTTAAGTGTTATCTCTGTTTGTGTTCCTCTAGCAGCATGAGCATCATGCAGCTTCTCCCAGCCGAGGGGTTTCATATCCCCAGATCAAATTTGTCTCAAGCCAAAACCCAAATCAAACAAACCTGTGCCATAAAGTGATAAATTATAGTGACAGTGTAAAGCTACAGTTATCAATAAAATACAACATCTGTGCAAACACAGACAGCTGTAACATTTATATTTAATACCACAGTAAATATCAGAGAGACTCGTAATCAGTTTAATCACTGCTGTCTCAGCATCATTTGCATATCATAGCTCATATCATCTCAGCGTATGCCGTCTTGAAGTCGTGGATGAATTGGCAGATCAAACCAAAGAGCTCCTGAGAGTCTTGATCCGCCGGCTCTCCAAATTTAACCTGGACATGAGAAAAACAGTGTTGGCAATTAGTTTGACAGCAAATTAAACCTACTTGACAACCTTCAAACTTTTATAAGAATTACTTTTCATTCAACAACTGTATTCACATCCATCAGTCAACTGGTGTCTGAGCTGTGCAATGGTCTTTTGGTATAATTATCTCATACACATTCTCCAAGTCCACCCATACGATGATCTGCTGCATTAACTTTTAACAGCTGGATGGTGGCAGGTCAGCGACATAAAATCAAAGGTTGGTAATTCTCCGGTCAGACTTTTTCAGAAAGGGTCACGGTGGCTAATTGCACTAAGTGAGGTCTTGCATGCTGCAGACTGTGCAGCGCAAAGTTCAGACTGAAGGTGCCGCAGCTCATGTTGCTCTCATCATTTACTTTATTTATTATGTTCTACAAGTTTTAAAGATGCCATCACATACTTGAATCTCTCATTATATAGGCACGATTACTGACTAAACAGCTCTATCCACTAAAATATTTATAGTGCCTACTCTGTTCTGTTTCCCGAACGCATACTGCAATGACACCTTAAAGGACTAGTTTGACATTTTGTAGTAACTACTCTTGTCCGCTTTCCTGCAAAACATCAAACAAGAAGAAATGACCCACTCTCTGTTTGTTTGCTACAACTGGAGCTAAACCCAGTGGGCGACAATCTTGTAACACCTAGTTACTTTTCTTGCCAAGAAAAAGTCCAACCAATCCCCCAAAATATTCCGTACATTCCACCTGTTTCTCGTTTCCTGTTTACCTCCTCTCGCCTAACTCAGTATGAAGTGGATGATATTTTCTGAACTTTTACTTTTGAATTATATTCTTCATTTTTCTAGGGGCAGAAACCGTGTTGAACCCTAAACAGACCTGCCGGTTTTCAAAGGTTTCAGGGGATCAGATAAAAGCAGAGTGGAAAAAGGCTGATAATTAACTCAACAACACCCAGTTTGCAGGCGTGTTAGATTTTGCCATCGGGACTGAGGTAATGAAGCTCACTGTTCAGGCAGTGCATCAAACAATTTGCGATAGCAGATTCATTCACGCCCCGCGATTCTCATCACATTCACAGCTGTGTGTCTGTCAGCCGATGAGTCGCACACACTAATATTCACACACACTGTGACACTTATGACCCGACACTTCACACACAGGTGAATTTGGTTTGCTCCCTCCCACCCCAACTGTGAGCTGTACGCTATACAGTACATGGTCATGGGTACAAGTACAGGGACATGTGGAATAAATAATAGCTTTAATCAAATCAATTAGATCACTAATAACAAATGTAATGATCAATAAATAAATAATCAACGACTGAGTCAGTGTGTACATATTTATGCCGACATACTGGACAGAAAGATTTGTTTTGAAACGTCTCACATCTCTTCCAGAAGCTGGAGACGTATTAGATAATGATGAGTGTACTTGTATGACATGTTTTCTAGAGACGTGTGTTGATAGCGACAGTGGGGGGTGACAGGTGATTATTAACACCTGCTCTCTGTGCATTACATCACGCCGCAGACATCCAGATCATCAGCACTGTTGCATGCGCTCGTACGATTTTACCAAACACATGCTGCGTCACCACACTTCAGAAAGAGTCGAGGAAAAGTGAAGGAGCTGCTTGTTATAGGAATCAAACAGTTTCCACAGTGACGGGGGAGGATCAGGCCGATAATGAGATCGCTGGTTGAACTGGTCGCATGTGTTGCATACCTGCTGGTTTCAGGTACAAAATAAAAGGCTTGTGATTCGTCAGGGCCTCTTCATCTTCAAGCTGGCTTCACACATCTTTTATCAATCTAGTAAACTGCAGTTATCTGCAGGTTTGAACTGTTTACTTGAAGAAGTGAGATTTTAAAGTGACTTTAAATGTGCAGAAATTAAATCTGTAGTTGTTTATACCTCGTTCCAGTGTTGTACTAACGATGTGATTGTTAGGAACCGATGTGACACAGCTGTCAGCTTCGTTATGACGAAGGATGCAACATGTCTGTCACATTAGACAGGAACGAGAAGAGCGACAGCTGAATCCATTCTGTGCTTTGGATGATTTTCCAGAATCCTAACAACTAGAAAAGACACCTCTCCAAACTCAGTTTCTCGGGAGCCTTCTCTATGTTTTATAAACGTACGTGCTGGCTATACACAGGCACCATTATGAATTCAGCCCCTGCAAAGATGTGACAAAATATGAAGCCTTTTCCCCGACCTGCTGCTCTCTTGCAAAACAGCACAGGCCAGTCAGTCTCAATCATCCTCCACAGTGATCCTGCAGGGAGTTATTGTACATTCAGGAGGTTTCACTCACAATATGAGAACAGGGTCCCAACGCAGTCACATCAGGGAGGACAGGGACGCAGGGGGGAACTACATATTGAACTGTGTCCATTTTCTTCTTCTGACTTTGACTAAATTTTGAGGAGTGATGCTGAGTTGGCTGATATTTAGGAAGACACAGGCTGGCCCACTAGGGCTACAATTCCAAAAGGAACATTTCAACATTTATTATTCATTAGAGAAAAAAGAAAAAGACTGATCACCTGAGCTGTATATCAGATATCTCAGGATTCTATTGGCGCGGCTTTGATTTAAACATGCAGGTACGATGGTGCATTTTGGCACAGCTGCTTGGTGATTAAAACTATAACTCGTGGCCTGAGGGGGACGCTACTGTTAAAGGTCAAACTGTTAAATTTTAAAAGGCCACAAGCGCTGCACCACTTTTAATACCTCATGATCGGAAGAGTGATTTATGATAAGTATGGGAATTCAAAATTTGTTTTCGGCAGGATATTTCACTTTCAAGGTTTAGTTTTTAACATTTTGGGGAAAACGTGGTTATTTGCTTTCGTACCGAGGGGATAGATAAGAGGATCGATACTATTCTCATAAGTGTAAAGTAAATATGATGCTACAGCGAGGGAGGAACTTGGAACTTCGGTATGTCAGACACGTTTCTTCAATGCTGTGTGAAATTGTTGGGAAAAATTTACATTACAAGTAGCTTTTCATTTGCATATACATTCACAGTTTAGACCCAGTTCTTTTTTTTCTTTTTCTTTTTTTTACCATACTCTCTTCCCTACTGAAAGCAAAATCTCCATGAGGATGCTTCTCCTCAGCCGTGCCCTCAACTGACCCGATTCCCTGCCCTAATAGATGCTAACAGCCCGGGACTGGGAGCAGCTTAAACAATGCTGTTCCATGCTAGACTGTGTCCTGCCGCAGGTGCACTGACTTCAGCCAGGCTGCGCTGTTCAGATAGGAAGCTCGTTTTGGATCATCTCAAGTTTTGGCAATAAAACTTTTGGAAGTAATATAATTCAATTAGAAACGTCTTTAGGATCTTTAAATTCAGTTCCAATCAAGGGCTTGTCAACTGATTCGTAATGCAGATGTGTGTAATTCGTGCACTATATATTTGTATGACTATTTGTTAATATATACTTGAAAGAAAGAAAGAAAAGTGTGGATGCAGACCACTTTTTTCTTAATGCATTGCAGAGCTATTCAGTTGTCAAGTATTTTTAATGGATTGAATTGAATGACTTTTATGCACTTGAAGTTTGCACTGTGCCACTGTATATATTATTGTATGTTTCGGACCATGACTCAGCAGTAAATGACTGGGATAAGGGCCAATGAAACTTGATCTGGACATCCCTAAATACAATATTCATGATTTTGTTTTCATTGGTTTATAATCACGTGACAAAAACAAAACATCGTTATTTTGTAATCTTAGAACGAGCTACTTATAACTACACTGTAAGCGAGTCCTCTTCTGTCCACCGTATGACACTGCCAAACAGTCCGCACCCGCACCACTGGACGACAACAAGACCTACACAATTTCCCTTTAAATGTCAGACTGTTCCTTCCGATTCCCTCCATTAACTTTTTTTATTCATTTCTGGTGTAAAATGAATAAAAAGTCACAAAGCAACAGATAAAGGAAGATAGAGAGGGATTGCAAATTGTTGCGATGGTGACAGAAGGCCATTATTCCCCCCTATTACTCTGTGCGTACGAGTTTTAGAAAGACTTTGCACAGAAACTGTCGGATTCCTTACGAGACCTAAAGCTCACAGCTCATGCTTCCATGTCTCCGAGCTCAAATACAGCACGAAGGCGGAATTGACGCTCGATGATGATGGATTTCCCACAGAGACGTGGCAAAGGCGAGAGAATGGTCGCTACGTGTTTTGATCGTTTTTGCTGAGGACTCCATTACAAAGTGACATAGCACCTGTAAAGATGTCAAACGCAGACTTGAGTCCTATAAACCCGGTCTGTGCAGGTTAATGAGTAGAAGAAGACGCAGGTATATCTGATGATAAGGCGTTTTTGGATTGTGGACGTGACATCACACACCTCCTGACCACAGGAGACGGTGGACATCGTTCACACATCCTGAAGAATCATAACATATTATAAGGCTGCAAACAATCCGCTTGCTGTGTAGTGAAGCTTTATATTTTATATCAGACCCACTGTAGTGTCCTCAAGGACACCTGGTGCAACAGAAGTCACTTTCGAGACTTCTTCTGAAATATGTGGACATAGTCTCATTGTGTAAAGTTGAGAGATAAGATGACGTATAATAATTGAAAGGGGGCAGCGGGTAGAGACCGGAACAGAGGGACATCCATCTCTGAGGCCGTACAGAGGAGATATTGAAATAATAAGTCAAGAAGTACCAGAACAACAGTGTAGAGTTTCTTCATCTCCTCACACGTCTTCGTCAGCGCGGCGAGATCTGTGTTGTGTTTCTCAATCGCCATCTGTGGAGCAGAGAAAAGCACAGTCAGCTCTGCCGCAGGATCACGACTCAAAGTGACGCTGATGACAACTGTTTAATGGCTTTTCTGTTTTCTCTCAGGGGTCAGAGTGTGTAAATGTACTCCTCTGCCTGGCTGACAGTTCAGACCAGACAGGGCCGCCCTCTGGACACAGCTGGACGCTAAAAATACGATTTGATTTACATAAAGGGAGATACACAAACCAATGTCTGGTTAAATAAGACATAATGCAGAGGATTTTAGACTTTTAAGATAATTAAATAGTGAAATATTTTATTTTTCAGCTTTAATTTACGACTCCAGGAACCAGTTGCAGGTTTTGATTATTCGAACAAAATATGATCATACAATTAGTTAATGATGTGTTGAGATAATATATAGTTCTTGAAACAACTCGGTAGTGCTACATCCTATACGAATCAATACTAATCCATTGTCGTAAAATATATTGTTTTGAAACTAGTTAATAGTTTATATTTTTGATCAAATTTCTTTCTGTTCGTACTTTCAGCAGAGGAAATTCTAGTCATTTAAGTGAAATAGACTATTTCTACATTCTACATTCATTTTCATACTTTGTCCCTCTCACTGGCTTGGAAATCATTAGTTTTGGTGTGAATGGAACAAATACCCTGTTTACAAGAGGACGCGTTGTACCTTTAAATGGATCCATACATTAATAATAAAGTAAGGTTTTGCTTCCTCACCTTCAGGTCTTTAGAGAAGTTTGGGTGATGACTTCCTGCATTTCTCTTCTTGGAAGTTTTTTTATACTGCATGACTTTCTGCAGTTCATTCTTTAGGACTGAAGCAACACACACACGCACACGCACACACACACACACACCTCAGTTACCATCCATCAAGTAGACGTTTTAAATCAGATGCTGTCTCCTGTGCGATTCGGTGACATGTTGCATTTGTGCTTCTGGCCACTGTACTTAAGTCATCATACAAACAATTTATTGCACTGAGCCTCTATCGTCCCTGGACACTGGCATAATATTGTTTCAAAAAAGTATTCTGAAACTACAATAGCAAAGGGAGACAGTAAATGTTAGTGGCACTCGTCTTCTCGTAAAATATCTTGTGTTGGCACAAAAAGGAGGGTCACTATTACAGGGACCACAGCAAATTTAAGATCAACATTCTTTGGACACAGTAGTAAAATGTGATCTACTCACCATCTACCTCTGCGGTCAGGCCCTTGACGGAAGCTATCCGGGAAAAAAAAGACACACACACACAATTTATTAATAGACCTCACTAGTAAGGAACCACACATTTTTTCCAGCTTTGATCAAATCTCGATTAGCAAATACCTCCAGGGACAGTTTCAAATTCTGTCAGCTCTTGGGTAAAAGTGGCCAAGCCGGGTTCCTGCAACATGATCTGCTCCACAAGGGCATGGAGCAAGGTGAACTTTCTGTCTCTCCCACGGAGCTCCGGGACCTGGGGACAGAAAAGACACAGAGTAGAAAAAACACGGGGAACAAGCTACATAAAATCTGTAGTCCCCCGCAACAGAGCACAAGAAGAGGAGATATACAGTCTATGCACTCTAGATCTACGCTTGTTTGTCCTGGCATGCAAATGCCGCTTCCTTACTGAAGGTCAGTGTCAGGGACAGCAATGCATAGATTCTCTTCACACTTCGATCTCTTCGATGTTTTTTGTATGATCATTCATTTATTTTCAGTAGCAGTAGCTGTGGGATCACCTGCAGCTTTTTATATTGTGTTTGTATAAAATGGTAATAATCGTAATTAAAATGCAGGAAGAGGCATGGCTGATCTTGTGATAGAACTCCGTCTTTTTTTAGGTGATTTTTTTTTTAATGATTTCAGACTCAGCCCTCTGTGGGCGACACATACCAGACATCCACCAAGAATTGATGCTCACAAGTTAAAACAAAAAAGAACTACAACCCAGAAATATCTGCGATCACCTCAGTGCATGTCTTATGGAAGCAGTCGGCCTTTACTATGACGAGGGTCTGTCTCAAGCAGTAACAGTTTACCCTTCTCAATTAGACCTCGAAACACCTCAGAGGGAACACGGTGCCTCGGCTTCATTAAATAAACCAAAAGACATTTTACTCCTGTGACAAGTGTCAAGAGAACTGCGCCTGTAAACCCCCCCTGTAGATGGCCTCACACAAAAAAGAGTGGTTCAAACGAAATGCAGAGGACGGAAGAAAATCCTGTCACAGATCCCTGGTAGCAGATACAAGTTACCTGCATCAGCTACTGAAACTCAAAGGGACATGACACAGTTCACCTTTGGCATCTGTCAAAGGTGACCCCTGGTGTTTGCAGTTATTATGACAGGAGTAAAGGAGGAGGTCATGTGAGGTGCAGAGCGCCAACATGTCAGATTTTTGTACTGATCATTAACATAAGATCTAAATTCTTAACACAGGAGGTTTAGAGACTGGTGTGTAAAAATGTCTAGTTGTGGTTTTACTTTAAGTTCCATGTGTGTGCTTCTGGAACTATCCCGAAAAGTTGAATTACACCTTTAAACGAACGAACAGAATCAGAGTTCTTGTCACCGTGACGAGATCCACAGCCACTGAGTGACTGCAGTTAATGATTGTTCGCTTTCGAGAGATTCAGCCACTGGTGGCCACACTTTGAGGAGAGTTTAATTTCTCCTGTGAAGCCAGGCAGAGACACAATCGCACAACTGTGTCAAAGACCTGAGCGAATCTCAGAGCTCAGGTAGAGGAGGGGTGAGACGGGAAAGAGAAAGAAGCTCTGCTCTGTATATCAATGAGTAGTCTTATTAGCCTAGTGCTGCAACTCAATCAAAGGTCAGGCAACAGCAGTGTAGTCGTACTTTGGTTAAGGAGGAGAGGCGGAATCCCTTGGCCTTTTCCTTTCCGGCGTTCTCATTGAGGTAATTGCCAATGGCGAGGAGGTACTCCAGCACGGACATAAATGACCTGCAGTTGCACAGCTGCATGCACATACTGATCTTCTGGTTAATCAGCTGGAAGACAAACACAGACGCAGAGAGCAAAGTTATTTCACCATTATTCATTTCTCCACAAAACAGCTCCATTAAAGTCCGTCTCAGGTGATGTGATCACAAGTGGACTGGTGCGAACACAACGAATATGAAGTCGCATCACTCGGACCACACTCGCAAGTTGACTATTTCTGTACTATTTAACACACGGATCCAGCAAGGCCTGTGTGAACTGTCAGTCGGATGAGGCTGAGGATGAAGTTAGTCGCGTGGTTCTCTGAGTGTAGACAAAAGTAACTCCAGGCTTTATAATTTTACATGAGCAATGTAAACAGTCCCCGTTTAACCTCATAAAATTAATAATCAGGGTCCTGCTGTTTGGCAGGATTATTATTTGGTATGCAACGGAGTCATGAACAGACATCCCTCTGGAATATCGTATACGATTCCCCACGAGTAACCAGCTCCTGTTGAATACAGATAGAAAAATGTATTAGAAAAACTGAACTGAGAGTCGAGTGGACTGAAGCTACGAGAATCTTAGTCCTTGACACAAGTTTCCAAATGAGCTCCATGCCAGCCAGCAACAACAATCCCACCATATGCTCCTGCTCCTGAAGAACAACTTCCCATCACCGTCCAGTGGGACGGTCGCAGCTACACAGAGAAGTCCAATATCCCTCCTCATTCACCATGATGGCAAACTCTTGTATGTTTGGTTATTTTCTCCACCTTGAGTCATCCAATTAAATCTAAAGCGTGATTTTCAAAAAAAAATCTGTGACTAGAGCCAACCACATATTGTGTTTCATGTCGAAATACATCACATTTCAGAGGCTTAAATTCAGTCTTACTCCTGTCTTATTGGGAAAGTGAGGTACGATTAACGAAACCGCCAAAGCGTCCTCATTCGGTAGGTGTTGTTGTCCAGTCCATCAGGGACACCCGCGTGTCCAGGGGTCCTCCTGTCCCCCGCATCACGGGCTGTGGCTTATTTATATTGGGAAGTGTGTTCAGACATAAAAGGAGCTAGTTTCACAGCGTAGACTGAAATCTGTCATCCCGACAGTGAGACGTAACACCGACAAGGACGCTGTAGGTGACGAACAATCCCCAGGTGGTACCTTCTCAGGTTTTCTCCCTTCAAGCCCTGTCTGCCAGGTGGCGAGTAAATCCTCCTGAGCAGCACTGAACAAGTCTGTCGTGTCAGGGATTCAAGGCACTGACGCAGTCTGAGGACTCTAACCTCTCAGTGTCTGACTCAGTGTTGGACTGTGAGACCAGCACTCCACACTGTGGATCATAGATGAGATAAAGTACCTGCACGGCATCTGATCAAAAAACGACCAACAACAACAACATTTTTTAATAAATCCCTGGCAGCAGGCGGAGAAACACCAGGAAGAAACAAGCGGGACTAAATTGAAACTTAATGAAATTGCTAATCTTTCCTGTTGAGTCATCTTCACAGCGAACAGCGCGTTTGTGTTTTAGACAGAGAAGGATCACCGTCAGACTCAACGGATTACAGTGCCATCATTCTTCTCCTTTGTTTCTCTTGGTTCGCAGACAGTCAGCAGACAGAGATTAGCAGTGAAGCACTGATGCTGAAAGAAGCAGAAGCCTGGGAGAATCAAATAAAAAAAAAACACTGGCAGAGGAGCTGGGAGGTATTTGTGTCTGACTGCAATATCTTCACGCCCTGCAGTCCCCAGTGCCAATAAACAACAGGCCTTTATAAAAGTGTTCACAATTAGTCTGACGGATGATGAACCTGGCATTTCTAAATATTTGCACAGGTCCAGCAGTGAGTGTTTGGCTGAGTGCTAAATATTAAGCTCTGCTGAAACGCTCAATCAGATGTTTTTTTTTCTATTTAAGTGCCTGTATTTGAAGAAAGTCCAGAGTTTGGTAGGTTGAAGTGAAATTCCTGCTTTTCCCATCAGCGTGGCTCTCGTAAAAAGCCCAAAGTGGCTTTTATTGAGTTTCTGATGAATATAAAAACTTTGGATATTTTTTTTATCATCACCAAAAATGGGTCTTGATTTGATTAAGATCCATCTCTTTCTTTTCTCTGTCACATGAAGCGAGCCGTCGTAAAGTGCCTCTCAAACCTTCCTGTTTTCAAGACACTTAACCATCCGAGAGAGAAAAGAAGCGATTTCACTCACCACTTCAAGCATCAAACGCTGTCTGCAGGTAAAAAAAAAAAAGCCATCATGTGTTAATGTCAGTCTGCCCACTGATGTTCTTTTCATTTACGTCTGAAGCTTTGATGTGTCTGAACATTAGTATTTTCATCAAGGAATAAATTTGTGTTTCATGGCATAGCTTCGCTTTTACTCTCTTTGAGCTCGCGGCAATGGACCAGACTGTAAAAAAGCTCAACATCTAATTCACCCTTTGAGGAAAACTTACAGGCTGCAGGTCGTTCATGCTGATGGGGAGCTCTCTCAGTATCAGCAGCAGGTCCAGTTGTGTGCTCAGGTGGGGGATGTTGCACATCTGTATCGGGGGAAAAGATGCGACTGTGTTTCAGTTACTTGTATGCAAAGGAGAACAAAGTTATTACATCATTAAACTTATTGGGGTATGGATGTGCTGCAGGGAGGTGCTGCAGGGAGGTGCTGCAGGGGGGTGCTGCAGGGGGGTGCTGCAGGGAGGTCCAGGTGTTGGATGCTGCAGCTTGTTCTCACCGGCTCGAGCTCTTTGGCGGAATAACCTCAGGCCAAAGCGAGGTGCCGCGGGCCTGTCCACACTCAGAGTTAACAGAGAAACTTACAGCTTGACACTTTGACACGATTGGCTGAGCTGCCTAGTCGACCTGTGTGTCTGCGCTAACCTCTAATAAATCACTTGGCTCTGTCAGAGCCTCTCGTCTAACGCACAGGCACCATGTCCCATAAGCCAAAGCCCATAATTGATCTGATGGATAGTTGAGGAAGCAGGTTAGGAGGAGGGTTGGTAAAACACACCATGTAATCATATTGGATATTAAAAATGAAACCAAGACACATAATCCTCCACATTGTTGGGCACAGTTCTCTTCATCTTGTCATGTTTTCTGACACATTTTACATTTCTAATACGAGGTTGACAGCTTCCATGCCAAGGTAACACTTCCAATTTAATAACTCCTGGGCTAAAACTGAGTTCGCACATCAGTCACTGAGTTTTTTTTTCCTCCAGCTGATAATCAGAAACTCATGATGAACTAAATTTGGTTGTGGAGGGGGAATAATCCTGTGAGATTCTGCTTCGGCAAAGCGCAGGACTTAAATTCACTGTGACGGGATGAGTGGAATAATTCAAAGGTTTTGTACACAGACGTGGCCAAAAGTGTTGGTGCTCTATCGCCTCAATGAAACACCTGCGGATTAGTGTCAACTTTACCTGCACATGTACAGAATGAAAATATAGAAGCAGAATTATTTATTTATTTATTTATTTTGCCTGTTTTTGTTTTTTTTATGAAATCGGAATTGGCATGGACAGAATTATGGGCAGAAGAGATCAATCAGTGATCCGATTATTGGGCTCCAAATGATAACACAGGTGTCTTCAGTCTTAACCCCCCTGTGAATAGAGACTGTGCTGTTTGAGCGATGAGCCGATGCACTTTCAGTTTCTATTCTGTAACGTATTTAAATAGCTGCTGTGGCTGGCGGGAGTAAAGGGGGCTGTTAACGGTGCTGCCAGCAGCCACTGGCGTGTGCCTGCAGATCTACTCCTACATGGGGCCCTGACTCTCTCATAGGTGTCCGATTTTCCCAAGTGGCAGTGGAGGCAACCCACACACAGGTCAGGCGACTGCCAGGCTTGATGGAGGGTGAACCAGATGAATGACAGGAGCTTGTCATGACACCCCCAATGTGTGAATTAGTAATGTGTGGATTAGTAAAAAGGTTCTGAAGTTATGAGGTTAGGTCTATAATCCTTATCCCAGTCTGATGTGGGCAACTGTACCTCCATCATGTACTGGTCCACAATATGCAGATCTGTCACAGGGCCCTTGTGGGATTTGTACATTTCCACATCGTCCTGGGTGGGGACGTACCTGAATATAAGAACATGACAATGCAGATCATAGTTAAATAAATAAATGGAATTATGAGGCCCGTACACAAAGACACAGTTTCCACAAAGTTCATCATAAGCATATTAGCTAATGCCCATTGGTCCTTATAAATAACAATTTGATGTAAACTTTACTTTAAATCTAAAAATGTGCACGTCACAGACACATTATTGTAACTTGGTGTACATTTACATATACATATACCACCTACAGGAAAACAGTTTCATTCATTTAGATATATGTTTACATCCCTCCTATTATTGCAAGTACAGTACAGTATTCACTCCTTCACTTCTGGTCTCCACCAACTCCTGAGGGCTCTTTAGCTGCTAAATGCTCCTCTGTGTGTTCACCAGCTGCTCCATGAGTGTGTCTGTGTGCTCTGTGGTGCTGGGCAGGTGGTGGATTGTCGGTTTGTAGAGCTTTTCTACTGGAAACAGCTGTGGCCGCAAACAACGCTGATGACAGCAGCGAGTGAAACAAAACAGTAAAAGTCTGAGCAATAAACCACAGCGAGGAGAAGTCGAGTGTTTGTCGAGCAGCAGCGTCTGACAATATATGACCCTTTTTACATCAGACATAACTATTACATACACTTTGAATATTGAATAGAGTCGCTTCCAGAGTCCAAATCAGGAACCACACAAGAACTCCCACGTTAACAAAGGGGGATGACAAACTACAGGGGAAATAAAACCTGAGGCAAAAGGGAGGAAGGCAAAGCTTAGTAAAGCTTAGCTGATGTCTGCATGCGCTTTAATGAACATTTTATCACTGAGGGGAAATAGATCAAGATTAAAATGTAAATGTATGCCCTCCTCTACCAATCCGCTGTATGTGAAGTTATGTGAATATGAACACGTATTCAAGGCGATTACAGTCACTCATGTCACTAATATAGAGTAGAGACACCCTGACATGCATCGATGTGTTAAGACATACTGTCCACAGGCTTGTTGATGGCATCAATGGACAGGACGTCCCACTCTATGGTCAGATCACAGGCGAAATCCTGTCGACTCAGAGGAATATTGTCCCTCTCATTAAGGGGGACAGTATGCTCCCAGGCAACATGCTCCATATGGTTCATTCCAACATTATGGTATACAGGGGGTCCTCGAGTTACGACGGAGATCCGTTCCTGAGAATGTGTCGTAAACGAATTTCGACGTAAGTCGTAACATACATTCTTTGTGCCATTGTGCATACATTGTGCCACCAGATGTCGCTATAACCGCTTAAGCCGAAACAAGGAAGTTCACAGGAAATGTGTCGTAACCAGGAAAACAACGTAATTTGCGACCGTCGTAACTCGAGGACCCCCTGTATATAGACAATGATAGTTTTGTGAATGTTTTTGTAAGAGATTTTTTTCTTCTACTTCTACTTTTTGTCTGTGTCTCCCTTCATTCCCTGGACTGAAGCCATGACACTGATTTCCAGTGGCCTGGAGAAAAGCAAGTGATTAAAAGCCGAGTAGTGCTGATGGCACTCGTCAGCTTCAGTGAAGCAGCGGGACGCTGATGGGAACAACCATTTACTACTCACTTGCACTGAATCTGAACCCTGTCATCTTAAATTGGACTCCACCACCCCACCCCCCCGTCCTCGTCCTCCTCCAGTCATTTCCATGCATCCTGACCTCAGACCAAAGACAGTCACTTTCAGTGAAACGCCGCTCATTAATATTGCAGCACCTGTTGGGAGTGGTTCTTCCAAGATTGTGTTCCTCAGGCTTGTGCCACAGCACATTAAAATACATATTACGTTTTCATAGAATAAATAAAAACCCCCACGCTGTACATTAGATCACTCTCGCCTTCCGGGAGGTCAGCATCCCAGGCCACTGAGTAAACTGCAGGTTTGGTGTGGAGAGCGTTTTACCCACTTTCAGTGTTATACTCCTGAGGGCATGTCAATAGTTTCCATCTCCACAAATAACCCGAGATAAAACTTTTATTAGAATGCTGCTCTGGTAAAAGGTTCTGGCATCTGCTCTTTAGTATTAAAGCACAGTGAGAACTGCTGTGTGTATGCTGTGTCTTCACTACGCGAACGAGAAGTGGTTCCCCACATTTAACAACATCCAAACTGTAACATGCATGAACATACCCTGCTGACCAGTTGCTAGGCTGCAGGTTTAACTGACGAGAAGACACACAGACCTGTTCACCTGTCAGGTTCAGCTTTGTCACCATAATTAATTAATTTCTATAAATCTGTGCTTTTGCTTTTTTTTGCTTTTTGCTTGTTTACCTCCTCAGAGAGGTGATCTGCTCCTCTGTCAGGCCTCCATCTCCCTCGTTCACAATGAACAGTTTGTCCTTCAGCTCTCCCGGCTGCACTGGAAAACTCTTCAGGAAAATGTCTGGAGGAGCATTAGATTGAGAAAAAAAAAGTCAGTAACACTCGGTGGCACATGAAGGTTTTTCTCTGGCGAGATTCTCTTTTTATCCTGTTACAAAATGACTCCAAAAGCATTTTGAAGACAAAGGATTCTCGGCTTAATTACTTCCCCCAGCGCCTCAGGGAATTGCAGGAATTTGCATTCCCTCAAGTCAAAGTTTTTGTGATGTTTGTTTGTTTTTTTTTAAATGGAAAATGCCTCTGCATAATTCAGGTGCTAAGGGGAAACATTCATTAGGAGCGCTTTTCGGGAATTTTAGTTTTGTAAAATGCAGCGTGAATTTTACAAAATATAGTTGAGCCTGTTTGAGTCTCAGGACACTGATTGGTCGACTATCAGTGTGTGATGCTTCCTTTAGAACTCTACTTCCTTATCATTTATGTGGCTGCCAACACACTCTGCATTCAAGACTTTCTTTCACTGAAGCAGAGATAATCAACACCACCTTGTTTTTAAATCAGTACCGAAGGCAAAAGAAAAGGATTCTTTTTTTGTGTCTGGTTCGTTTCATCTGCAAACACCAAACTGTAAAACCAGCCGTGACTGACCTGACCAAGGTTCAAAGCTTTAATCAACACATCTCTAAATCCTTGACAGTAATGACCTGGGACCGGGACATGAGGACAATCACAGCATAAAATATCAGAGAGAGCGGCGAGGAGCGTTATTAGTTCTCTGAAGAGCGGGGGTTGTCCCGTCTCATCTGGTCAACAGGAAGAACACACACATGAAAATCAGGCCCTTTGTCGACTGGCACTCAGAGACGCTGAGCGTCGCCCGGGCAAATTAGAGGATGGAGATGAAGAGAGCCCCACTGAGCGCAGGAAGCCACAGGTGTACTTTTAATTAGGAGTGCGACATTTCCAGTCATTAATAGGCAGCGTGCACTGGGGCTCTCAGCACTGTGTATGACGGTGCAAATACACATGTATATGTACTCCAGCTTCCTCCCACAGTATCAGAGGTTATGTATTGGAGACCAAGACCATTAGCCCACCTATATTATCGGCCGATATTCGCAATAATTTAAAGAAATTATTTTTTTTTTAATGCCACAACTTTTACACAACATGCACATATGATACATCAAACTCTTCAGCTACTTCTCCTCTAACCTAAAATGTCATAATATGAGGTGATGTGATGTATAGTTTTTGAGATACTTTTGTTTTCGTTTGTTTACTTTTGTTTGTTTGCCTGAAATGATTTAGTTTATTTGGGAGGGACCCGCATATATCGCTGTCGGTTGATATAGGAAATTAATAGTTGGACTATATCGGTATATCGGATATTGGTAAAAAACAATATAGAACATCCCTAATACACACACACACACACACATATATACTCTATAGTTCAGATTTCAGGCAGCAGAGAAAAGTTTTAGTGTAAGTTCTGTTTACTGTTTCTTCATCTACCCCACTACATATCAGAGTGAAAATTTGCGACTATTATACGACAACAATATTTGTTTCACATTAAAATTACCTTTATTTAAATGTGCATTTATTCATTTTATTGGCTTTTGAGGCTGTAACAAAGAAGGATAATAGCAGCTGTTTGCAGATCCACAGGGGAGTTTTCATTTAAATGAAAATTGCATTTAAATAAGTGTTTGAGACCGAAACGGGTCAAATTAGCAAACACTTTACAAAAATGCAAATCCTCAGGTCATAGTTGAAACTATTAATACAATTTTTGGTCTTCTTTCATAGACCATTAATCATCTCAGAGACAATCGATTTTATTTCGCTCTTCGGAGGGCCCAAACCATACGGTTATGAACCACTGTGCTAAATCATTTAAATCTATATAAAGTCTCAAAACCAGCTATAACAGCAATACATAATAATGTATGCAATGCGTTTGCTTTTCCTTGAAAGAAGGTTATTTTACTCTTAATACTATAATAAGTGTATTGTGCAGTAAAATCTTTCAAACATTTTCAAACATTTTCAGATTTTTGTGTCAGACTCAGTCACAGCCAGTAGTGTTACACAATCCCATCATGACACACTCCCACTCCGTTTCCCTCTTACAGATTAATATGATCAAAATCTCAACATGAGCTACAACCTTGTTGTCTAAGGTCTTTAGGATTCTGTCTACAAGTACACAGATCATTACAGTATTGTCCTATAGACTCCAGATACAGGTGATTGTCCGCAGGGTCATGCTGGTTACCACAGGAAACCACAATACTACAGTAATGCATCATCAGTCTCAGTGCGTAGCTACAAACAATGTTATGAAAGTTGCTTTTGGATGAAGTTAGGGCGCCATCTTTCATCCTGATGCTAATTAACTGTTCTGAGTTTTTCAATGAATTATTGATGGTATACTTGATACATACTGTATGTGACATTATCTGATGGGAGGTGGAGACTGACTGCTGAGTCTCTGCCTCTGTCTGTCAACACAATGCCAGCTCTCACGTCCAGTGTAATAGGACCAGATGAATAAAAAATGTGGCAGAGAATGAGATGTGATCTGAATAAACACTATAAAAGTAGGAAAGATTGAGGTGATCAACACAAAAACAACAACAGAAAACATAAAGAGGGTGTGGGCGAGTGTGAGAGATGCCAAGAGATAAAAAGATATAATATTACAATGCTGAAATTGGATTATGAATAACTTAACTTTAAGCCCCTTCGGTTTTCTGATAAAACTGAAATACGTTTACATTTTTCATTGCAGTATTGTGATTTTGATATGAGGATTTGAAAACATCCATTCGACACTGCTAAAGGTCATCTATGTGTGAAAACAACCATAGTGAGACAGAGAGAAAGGGACAAAGAGTCTCCTTTTTTCCTTCTTCACATGACAACTGTTTTCTATAGCTCGTACAGGAGCAGGATGCGTGGCCCTGGGTTTTGCCTGCAGGCTATTGTCACTCAGCTCCTGCATTTCCAGGAGGCGCTGAATGGTAGTTGTTGCTTAGATCCTTTATCCATATTTTATACATGTGTGCTGTTTAATTACATTGCCAGTCTACACATTCTATTCTATTAGGCAGCAGCAACTGAACCACTGTTGCGTCTGCGCCTCCTAGAGGACCTTTGAAACGCTCCTCCCTGGTCTGGGTCTTAAAATATAGAAGCTACACTCAGTTAATCAAAGGTGAAAAGCCATTAGATAAGAAGTAGAATATGTTCTACTATACAATTACTCTGAATGGGCAAGAAATGACACTGGACTGGTGACACACTGCCCCCTGCAGGGCTATCTGAGGAACATCCATCTCCCTGCTTTGCAGTAACTGTGATGTCATTTGACTGTCAACCAATATTCTGTGGTTTGTTGTTAGATTAAATTGAGGTTCTCGTGTATCAGTCGTTTTAACCGAGCAATTAAAGAGTTTTTATAAAAAACAGTTTCTGCAAAAATACTAGATTCTCTTTTTATGTGTTGCTTCCCTCTAGTGGTTGTGATAAGAGTAAGCGTATTTCACACCACAATTTCTAATTCACTGAGGCCATATACTGTATATGTATATATGTAGAATATGTATCTCCAGCTGATGTGACTCGTTTACAAGTGATGGATTTTCATTTCAGCATGGGAGTCATTTTTGTCATTTTTGCTGACACAGACTACACACACACACACGCACACACACACCACAACATAATGTGTTGCTCTACTCACTGAAGTTGTGTGCAATCTTCTGGTTGAGCATGATATGCTGGGTGCTGGTCTGCTCAGCTGCACCAAACGTCCCCGGGTCCTTGACGGCAAATTGCTGGTGTAAGCGTGATGTGTCGATTTCAACCCTCCCAACGCCGCCTTGCATCCAAAATGATTTTGCAATCTGCCGTGAAACAAATGAATGCAGTGCCAGGACAATTACAATTTGTGAGGAAATCAATGTTAACACTACAAGGGAACAACACCGGGTAAACAACAACTGACAGACGAAAACAAAGATTAATTTCAACTGCTAATGTGATATAAGAAATAATGAGGAGAAACTAGGCTGAAACTGAACTTTCTGTGTTTGCCAAAAATAATAAAACACCTCATTTCCATATAAATAGTTCAAATTAATGATAACCTCTGTAGTCTATACAATAACACATTAAAATAAGATATAATAGCATCTTCTGACAAACAGGTTTGATTGTAAAGTGATAGTACTACCTTGTCCTGGCCCACTTGGTCCCAGTGGAAGGCCTTGGTGCGTGTTTTCCTATTGCTGGTCCTCCGTTTGAAGGGAAGAGGTGGAGGCATGGGGACGCTCGGCGGTGTGGGTACTTTTACTACCGATTCATTTTCAAGGCACTCTGGGATTCTGGAAGAGGGCGTGAGAGGAGTTTGGGAAGGTGGAGGTAGAGGTGAGGGCAAAGGTGAGGCAGGTGATGGTGTGGTTGAGGTTGAGGTTGGCAACAGGACGGGAGACAAAACTTCAGGTCCAGCATCTTGAGAAGCAGCCTTCCCAATGCGACGAGGTTGAGGAACAGGTTTTGTGTCTCCAGCTGATGAATGATCTTCACTGCTGGGTGTCGGATCTTCATTTAGATAATCAACTGTGGGATAAACAGTAGTCGTGCCCCCACTTCTGAATTCACCGCTTGACTCCAGATCTGTAACGTTGTCCTCTGCTTCTTCGGCTATGCTGACATTTCTCGGAATTTCTGTTTGCACAAAGTTATGTTCTCCTTTGGACTTCCTCTTCCAGTCCAAACACAGTCTGTCAATGGCACTGACCCATGCGTCTCGCTCCTTCTGGATGGCCCCTTCAGTGCTGGTTGGATCTGATATGGGCACTTTAAATCTGCAAGACATCAACAACATTAAAACTCAAACGCTTTTACTAATTCGATGTTGATCGCTCAGACAAGGCTGCATCATATCTGTTAAAGTAGAAATAAACGCATTGCAATGAAGGGACTGAAATCACATGCTGTTACAAAGCATTGTTAGTCATTGGGAATTAGCTGTTGTGATTTCTTTTATTAACATCTCACTCACTGGTACTCATTCTTGTGTGTGACCAGGGTGAAGGCGTCCAAGCTGTGAGGCTTCTGAACACTGGTGTCACCGTCCGACAGGTGAATCACAAAGGACGCGGGCATCACTGGTGTCCCCTCGCCATCCGCCGGGTCTCGACTCCTGAGGGAGACCAGTGTTAACTGGCCTGGGTGAAGCCGGACCTCGTACCTGGAACAGAATGAAGAAGTTCACCACCAGCATCCAGTACATACTTTATATTTATTGTAGTTTCATGCATCCAACCCTAAGGCGTAAAATATTATATACAGTTATTTGCCAAAAGGACACATCCGTACTTCACCCATCTGAAGGACGCCAGGCCTCCTCTGTGTAGTAACAAGATGCCTTCCCGAAGACTCTGTGATGCCTGAGGCTGCTGAGGAGTTTCTGCATCTCCCTCTTCATCACTTCTGTATATGTTCCCATAAATGATCTGATTCACAAGCTGCATCATCTGTTCAGTAAAAAAAAGCAGGAGCATGGAAGGAGTCCCAGTGATCCCCTCATACTAACAGTCAACACAAAACTCAACCAGTCCACCTCTGCAATACAACCACACTATATAGATTATTCTTAATCATTTTTCCCCCCATTTCCTGGTTTCTGTTTTACATGCAGACACAGTAAGTTACAAATTAACCTTGTGTTTGTCTTCCAGCGACGTCGCCTCCAGCTCATAATCGTGGTGTCCTTTGAAGGAGATGGAGAACCTGGAGCCGACGCCGTCATCGCAGCTTTTGACGATGGCGAAGGGAAGCTGCCGCTTGATGATGCCTTTCTCGATGCTGCACAGCATTTTGGTCTTGAAATCGAGCTGGATGGTCACAGTGTTTGTGTCAGACGTTTTATCACAGATAAGGTACTTTCCGGTCAGCATGAACAGTAATCACTTTGATAATCAAGTCACTTTTTTTTCAGTGCTTTGGATTCTAGATCTGCAAAACTAAAGATTCCATATTCTTGACTGACTTCACGACTTTGAGAAATGTGACATATTTGCTTATGTTTCTTAAAGGTTTTTTGTTGGATTTCTTAGAAGCTGTGGATTTGCAGTAGTTGGAAAAAGCTGAATATAAAGGTGAACATGATAAACCTGCTGAACAACATGTCACAGACTCTGAGCCTTCATACACTGTAGCTGCATAACAATGTTTGTGGGGTTTTTTTGTGTCTCACCTGAAGAACCCGCTTCTGCCACCTATAGTGTCCATGCTTGTGAACACTGAAGTTGTATTGTGACTGCTGCTGCTCCTGTAGTCAGATATGTAAATATGAAGATTGGAAGAGAAAACACCTTTCAATACAAATGACTGTTTCCTGCTGAGCGGCAGAACAAAGGCTACCTACTGCACAATACCTGAGTCCAACTGGCCTGACACAGATGTTTTTAAACTAAGACACTAACACAACAAGCTGAGCGACTCATTAACATAGCAACAGTGTTGAAGCAGGAAACACATGCGGGGAAGGAGGCTGTGATTTTAAAAGACAGGTTTTTATCCAGATTCATTTTCCAAATAGGTAATTCACAAAGCAATTTACAAATCCACTTTTTTTTAAAATTGATATGCTGAAAAAAAACCTTGGATAAAAAACCCTTTTACCTATCCAATACAAAACAGGAAAACTCATTCAGCACCGACACTGACACATGGTAGAGGTTGGTTTAAAGGTTGTTACCTGTGCAGCCAGACTGTTCTGTTTGAGCAGCTGGGCCTGGTCCCTCCTGGCCTGGTTCAGAGCATCTTCAATGGACAACTCTCCATTCTTCACCTTGTTCATGATGCTCAGCTGCATCTCATTGCTCAGCTGAACACACGACACACAAAGTGTTGAGTAAAGTAGTTTGTTTGTGTGTGTGTGTGTGTGTGTGTGTGTGTGTTTCATGTACTTTTCAACCACATTTTTCTTTGGAATAAATCACTGACGTGCTGCGCAGATGTTCTGGCAGATATGCATGATGATGATTAAAATGTGTATTTTCTGAACAGATGCCGTCATGTACGAGCGGGGGCTCAGTGGAACAGTAAAGAGGAACCACCATGTGTGCACGCTACACACACATGGTGTGTTACAGGAACAGGCTGCCTGTCACCTCTCTGAGTGTGTATGTTCTCCTGTTGTTTGAAAGCTGGGAAGTCAAGTTGAATTGAGGAAGTAAAAAAAAAATCTTCTCCTAAACTGCATCAAAACCTGACAGACCTGATGTTGGTGAAAGTCAGAGAGCTGTCTCTGGAAACAAGCGTACAGTAAAGCTGTTGTTGTATAGTCCCGTATCAGCGGAAACACTGATTTCATGCTTTCATGAACAAATCAAGGCCCGATACTACAGCTGTTAAAAGTATTTCCTGCTGTCATGACTGTGTAATGCAAAAACTGAAATCTTACCTTTGGCAAGTCCTCAACATATTTATCCACTCTGGACACATTGTCCTTCTTCTTTGACCCTAAATTTGGCATCATCGTCACTCAAAGATCCATGCAACTGCTCAGTCCGTCATGTCAAAGATTATAGGATGATATTTGTTTTTTTAATGTCGTCATAGAAAACACAGCTCCTGTTAAGAGGAGGAAGGACAAGAGCTGTGATTTGTGTGTCTTTCTTCTTCCCTGTTCCAGCTCAGGTTACGTTCCTCCAGGTATTCATTGGACACACCCACAGTAACACAGCTCTCTGCTAAACAGCAGGTTCCCACTTGCAGTACAATGTTCCTTATCTGATACTCAGCCCCTTTCATCCAGGAGAGAGAGCGAGACCAAACTCGTGGCCCCTTCACAGTGCAATACACCTACAACCTTATTCCAGTCAACGACAGTTTTTCTCCATGTTAACATGTGGATGTTTCTCATTGAACAGCATAGATCTGTGGCCTGGTGTGGGATTTCTGTGTGTTTATGATGAAGCAGGAAGCAACAGATGGTAAAATCTAAAACCATCATCTTCATCAAGTATTTTTACACTTTGTTCTGCGTCTTTATAAGATTAGGGATGGAATGAAGTAAGGCTGCTTTATTTCTCTGTGCTAAATCATGACATGGTCATGCAGATGAGGTTTGTGTCCCCCCCCCGCCCCCCGCCCATCAGCATCAGGAATGTGTGAAGAAACCAATTCATGGCAACGGTTTTAGGGGGAATCCCTCAACAAGCCGATGGGGTTTCACTTAAGCAATTAAAACAATACGTCTCCTGAGATTATATTCCTGAGAACAGACACGTTTACTGACTTCATCATTTCTTTGTTCTGAGAACACACCAGGATAAATTTACAATCCACCTGTTCCTGAACTTAACGTAAAACTTTATCTGATGCTTTATCCTCCTCAACCAAAATAATTGCTGTATAAATAAACACTGATTAAATGGCTTTATAGGTAGATTTTTTAAATTAAATACAGTTTAGTATATTGGTTTCTTTAATGAATACAGTGATAAAGAAGACCTAAAGGTAAACTGGGTGTGTTTACCTCTTGACCTCAGCCACACAGCAACAGAAATATAACATAGTATCACAACACAGATCTTTTTCAGTCAGGTATTTTTTTCACGTTTTTTTTTTGCAATAGAGTGTTTATACGTAATCGTGCTGAAAACATTCCAATAGAAGTTTCCCTGCGAAAAAAAACTACAGCATGTTGGTTTGTTCTGCGTGATTATTATGTTGCTTTCACCGCCTCTGGGTTTTTTAGGGGCCAAAACACGTTCGTGGTTGAGAGACGACGTTACAGGAAATGGTCAAGTGAAAATAAAAAATCACACGGGAAATACCCCGCGCGCAGCTCCTCCCTTTACGTAGTTTAAGAGAGGTGCGTGAAGGCAGCGCGGAGAAGGAGCGACAGTGTGGACCCGGAGCAAAATGCGTCTCTTCACCTGTGACCTGTCCCACAGGTCCCTGACTATGATGATGATGATGATGATGATGATGATGGTGCTGATGTCTGATCATTTCACGGTGAGCGAGCTGATTGGTGTTTTTTATTATAGGGAGGAAATGTGGTGGATCTGTGAGGGAGTTAAATCGCGTGTTATTGGTTTAATGTCTGCATTGTTTTGTGTCTATTCTTGTCAAATGTGCTCAGGTGTATAGTTTTATCTGGATATATATTACTGCATGTGTCGTGTTTGCGCACTGAAACTGCGTCCATTTGACGCAGGATGCTTTCACTTTCGGTTTCTTACCGTGGGTGTGTGTGCGGGGGGCGGGGGGGGGCGGGGAGGGGGGGCTGTAGTGCACTCATGTGTCTGTGTCTGGATACAAAAACCCAAAGTGAAAACATTAGGTGCATTAATGTGGAAGCAGCACAGAGAGACAGTGAGTCCATTGGCTCATAGTGGTTTGGGACTTTCCGCCACGCCCCCTATGCTCTGGTCTGAGGAACTGAACCAACTGTGACAACCACAGAGAAAACCCCCCCTAACTGTTACTGCTACTGGAAAGGATGCAAAACCCGACTGTACCAACATCACTTTCATGCTTCTTCTTCTGCTTCTTCTTCTGCTTCTGCAGACGATGACCTCAGCTCAGTCCCTCTGTGACCCAATAACTCAGTATGAGGAGGGAGGCCGGTGCTGCAAGAAGTGCCCGCCAGGTACGCACCTACACACCAGCACAACCCCATTGTGTCCATAGAGGCCAGAAATAATATGGTTGGTTGTTTGTGTCTGTATGTTGCCCTGTGATTGGCTGGTGACCTGCTCAGGGCACTTCCTGACTCTCCATCACTCTATAAAGGATAAGTGGTGTAGATAATAGATGGGTTGCACTCACCACTATTGATGATGTAGATGACATAGAAGTACAAACCGCAGCAGCATCGCCACTCGTCCCAGAAATATCTGCTCTTACTTTCAGTTTCATTCCCTGATTTCCAGCTTTGGATTTACTTTCACTCCATCCTTTTGTGCACAGCACTAAGAGGGAAAACTATGAAGAAATATGAAATACAATAAAATTTGCTTTCATACTAAAAGTTAGACGAGAAGATCGATTCCAGTCAGTCAATAATCATCAAGAATACACATAATTATTCATTCATAAGTGCTGTATTATTATTGTAGTTGTTGTTTTTATAAATGAGTGTGTGTTTCAGGCACCAGCATGACGAGGCAGAGCACCTGTCTGGATCCTCAGTGCACAGAATGTGGGAAGGATGAATATCAGGATAAATTCACCACTGAAGCCAAGTGTCAGCGTCAGCCATACTGTGACCAGAGTAAGAGCTTGTAACGAACCACGGCAAACAGTTGCACAGGAGACTTTTCTCAGCACGTCGTACAACTTGCGTCCATTTTTCTTCCAGATAAAAACTTTCAGGTTTTTACCCAAGAGAGCAAGAAGAAGCGAGTCACCTGCCAGTGCGTGGAGGGTTTCCACTGCTCCAGCGAGACTTGTTTGACATGTGTGCCGCATACGACCTGTGAACCAGGACAAGGGGCTCAGTCCATAGGTGTGACACATCTTTTTGAAACAGTGAAATAATATTTTAACATGATGCATTAGCTAAATTAGGTCAGATTTGTTTTTGCTTTTTGTATTGATTTGTTTTTGACGATCACTTGCAGGCAACCAGACCCATGACACAGTTTGTCAGAAATGCCCAGAGGGCTCGTTTTCCAGCAGCAAGTCATGGAGCAGTGTCTGTAGCAAATGGACAGAGTAAGTATTAGCACAAACTACGATTAAAAAAACCTTCATAGATGTAAGGAGACTGATAAATATTTCCAGAAATGCAATCTGAAAGAATCATCGAATGATAATTTCTACTTTTTTAGACGTGTAGAAATTACGCCAGTGAATGTGGAAGCTACGGTGGTTTGTTTGACCCAAAACCTGTTTTACTTGTTTGTCACCAAAGTGCATGACTCTAAATGATGTGTTCTAATTATGTATGCTATGTATGCTTCTAATTAATGTAAGTGCATGCTTTAAACCTGAAATTCTCTGTGAACATGATGCAGATGTGCCAGTGGGTACCATGTACAACAAAGTGGAACAGAGGTTTCTGACAATATCTGTGGTGAGTTGTGTAGGAGGATATATTTGTGTATATCATATACAGCTGTGTGGTTAAAGGTGATGACTTTGTCAAAATGAAACTATTGAGTAAATGAGGCTCACAAATCTATGTAGGGTTGTGGTTTTTCACTGTGGGATTTACGGCTGTCACCTACACACAATTTTTGCCACTGTAAATCCACCATGACAACGGATTCACTTTTTTCAGGATTATAATATAATATCAACATACAACATATTTTATGCTTCTGCTAAAATGCAAACATTTGGCAGGTGTGAGGGTTTTTTGAGAGATGTGTAGTTAACCAATTTCCTGTTATGATTCAGAAACAGAAACATGTTCATTACCAAGTAGGTTTTTTTTACATAGAGGGACTTTACTTTGCTGTTTCGGTGCATAACAAAAATATGGTTAATGTATTTTAAGAAAAACCTGTAGTCTTGTCAATAATGCTATTTTTATTTATTATCAGAGGTTGTACACTGAATATGTATTAAACACCGCTGGATGGATCAAATTAGTGGTTAATGTCGTTTTCTCTTTTTCTCTTCCTGCAGAGAAAACATCACGGCAGCACATAGTCATGATCATACTTTTAGTTGTAACTGGCATTTTTATATGTTTCTTTGGATTGGCGTGTTACTTTTGCAAAGGTACGTTGTGCTGTAAATGCTTTTTTTTCTGTCACATTTAATGAATTCAGGTTTTCCACTCTGAGTACTCATGTTCTTCTGTATTTTCTTCCTTTTGTGTTTGTGGTTTCAGGACATTTGAGAGGAAGCAAAAAGGTAAATCATTTTGATTTCGAGCTGTGTTGCCACATATGTAACCAACCATTATTGCATATACTGTTTACATTCACACAAAAAGATGATGCTGGAAATTGTATAGCTACTTTGCAACTTTAGCATTGATAGCTCAGAGTTTTTAGAGAATACACCTATTTTATATTAATTAAGAGAGTGTGTGTGTGTGTGTGTGTGTGTGTGTGTGTGTGTGTGTGTGTATATATATATAGGTACGTTGTGCTGTAAATGCTTTTTTTTCTGTCACATTTAATGAATTCAGGTTTTCCACTCTGAGTACTCATGTTCTTCTGTATTTTCTTCCTTTTGTGTTTGTGGTTTCAGGACATTGGAAAGGAAGCAAAAAGGTAAATAATTTTGATTTCGAGCTGTGTTGACTCATACATAACCAGGCAGAACACTGCACACACATTATTGCACATACTGTTTACATTCACACAAAAAGATGATGCTGGAAATTGTATAGCTACTTTGCCACTTTAGCATTGATAGCTCAGAGTTTTTAGAGAATACACCTATTTTATATTAATTAAGAGAGTGTGTGTGTGTGTGTGTGTGTGTGTGTGTGTGTGTGTGTGTGTATATATATATAGTGTAGTGTATTTCAATGTTGTAACACAGCTTTTGCTCTGGTAGATCTGTCTGAAATCATGTAATGGAGATCAGGAGCTGGGGAAAGAAAACCAAGCAAACCTAATCAAATTCAGCCCGGTTGATAACATTGAAAAAGTGCCCGCGTTCCCTGAAGAGTCCTCGCAGGAGGGGGACAGTATCCTCAGGACACCAGAGGAAAATGAGGATGAACCAAGTGACGACATGTTGGAAGATGTTACTGTCACTGAAAAAGGAAACCTGTGGAGACAGGAGTCGGGTAAAACTGAAATTAACCCCCAGCAGGAGTCGCAAACACAGACTCTGATAAACTGAGACTCCTCGGTCTGATTCATATCATGTCGTCAATGTAAGTGTTGTATTTCATCTGCATGTATATATATTACACGTGGTGTTGACATGAACAAATGTAATTTAACCAGTGTAGCTATTGTGTCACAATGTCTAGTGTGGAATATTAATATGACTTTAATGTAATGTTCTTGTTCATTTCATTGTGTTGGGCTTTCTGCACTTTGTGTTGGTGTTGTGTTTTGATGATGACAACTTTATGTTCATGCACTATGCAACATTTGTGGTCATATTGGTGTGTGGAGCTGCAGTTATTGTCCATCCATTAATTTTCCTCAACTTATCTAAAGTTGCTTCACAGAAAGTTAAGTTATTGTGTAGCAGGTAACGTCTAAGCTTCTGCATTAAAAGTATTTTGTAAAACTGTAGTGTATATGTCTCTGTTGATGATCAGCGTGTAAGTCTTGACCCTTGACCCTCGGAGTTCCCATGAAGCTTTGAGGGACATAAACAGGAAGTAGCTCGTGTTGCACTGTGTGGCACTCGGTTGTTGACAAATTGAAGCTGTAAAATAATCCGAATTAGCGACAAGCACACCTCGTAGCTCTGAACCTCTGAACCCACTGAGGTACTGACATGTGTCATTAGAATTCTTGAACACTGGGAAAACATAAAAAAAATGTATTTCTACCAGATGTGTGGAATTTTCACGGACTCTAAACTGTGTGTGTGTGTGTGAGAGAGAGTGAGAGAGAGAAAACTACGATTTGAACGCAAATTAAGTAAACGGGATGCTAACAACAGTTCAACCCACACAATGACGGTGTTTAAAAACACTTGTTTGTAAACGCACTCTCCTTTTCTATTCCTGTGTAAAAATCTGTGGACTAATTAAGTCGTGCTGCAGTTACTCTTGATTTGCCGAAGGGGGCGCTATAGGTTCACGATGGATGGATGGATGGATGGATGGATGGATGGATGGATGGATGAGTTAACACCATATAACTTGACATCAAGACTGATGTGTTCGCAGGGGTTGTCATGGAAACGGTGAAACCAGAGAGCAACTGGACCTGATCCATGCACATCTCTGAATGAATGGAGGAGGTACAGTGCTTTGACTTAACACGGGTGATCAACAGGGATGCAGGTCTGTCTCTGTGTCCTGTTAGTAATATTAGAAAAACCTAATTTCACCTTTCTTTATCATGTCAACAATTCACACACGTACAGACCCGTGAAACACGTGCTTTGTCAACATACGCTGTACTTTAATTACGCAAAAATATTTCTTCGTGATTGGGCAAAGGAAACATAATTTACAACACGACGTCAGTGGAAAAATACAAATACATTTATTTACAGTAACACAGCGCAACAGTCTTTGGTCTCGTGTCGGTTTTTTCTCGTTTCATCCTGAGGTCAGAGAGGTTAAAGTGCAAAGTACGTGGAAAAAGTCTCGATAGTTGGTGGTCTCAGTTTAGACCATTTCATGGCTGGTGTAACAGGAGGGGACGAACAGTCCGCTCCTTGACGCCCAGTCAGCCCACAGTTTCCCGGCCGGCTGATACACAGAGTCCAGGGGTTTCTTCACAGTCTCTGAGGTGGCGGTCTCAGCCAAAGACCAGATTTTGGGTTTGGGACTGGAGATGTTTTCTTTACTCTTCAGACCCGACGACGTGTGATCAGAGTCACTCTTTTCAACTTTGCTGACAAGCGCGAGCTGCGCGTCCTCGTGCTGCTGCTGCTGTGGCATCTCCAGACGCTCATCCACCGGCGCTGCGCTTTCCAGCGCGCTCTGCACGTGCACGTCGGCGTCTGCACGCTCGGTCTGCACCACCGCCTCGTCCCGCTCGTCCAGCGGACATTTGTGTAAAGCGCTGTCGTCATCGTCGCTCTCTCCCTCGTGCTCCTCGTCCTCCTCGTCCGATTTCCCCTTTGACGCCCAGCTGACTCTGTTCTCCTTCTTCAGGCGTCGCCTTGCGTTGGCGAACCAGGTGGAGACCTGCGTCAGGCTCATCTTGGTGATGATGGCGAGCATGATTTTCTCGCCCTTGGTCGGATACGGGTTCTTGAGGTGCTCGTTCAGCCAGGCCTTGAGCGCCCCGGTGCTCTCTCGTGTGGCCACCTTGGTGGCCCGGCCTGGATCCTCCGCTGTTCCAGGGCGGTAGGGTGGGTAGAAAGTCCCACCGCGGGCCAGGAGAGCGTGGTGGTACGGGGAGGCGGCCTTCAAGTCGAAGCCACTGGTCTGAAACATCAAGCGAGGGAAATTTAGAACAAACTCCTCAGTTTTCGCTTGTGCGTAATTACGCACGCAGTTAAACTCAATGTGTGAACGTGTGTTTGTAGATTGTGTCAGTCTGACATAACAAGTCGGTGTGAGAAGGTCTAATTTAATGATGGAAGTTGTTTGATATGGAGAAGTTTCTCATATCACGCGTAAAAGAACTACTCACCATGTGCGCAATGTGCCTGTGGTGCGGATATGGGATGAAGCTGTATCCCTGTAGTCCTGAGTATGTGATGGGAACACCAGCTGCCATCGCTGCCAGATGCTGAGCCTGCTGCTGCTGCTGCAGCGCCGGCGGGCTTCCCAGCACCGGGATCTGATATCCAGTGGGCATGCTGATGTTTCGCTCCAAGAAGAAGTTGCCAAGTCCAGTTTGCGATGCGGGCATCTTTCCTGCGTCCCGGGTGTTCGGGTTTGAGTGGCGACCCAGCCTCCTGGATCTATTTATATAGAGTCAGCTGCCAGTGAGCGCACAGAGGGAGGGGGGGAGAGGGATGGGAGGGGGGGGTCCTCGCTGTTATTGACTGACAGCTACGTTCAAAAGACCCACAGCTTTCACTGGCAACAAATCCCATCAAAGGGGCCCTCCGCTGTTCCTTTTAGCGTGTTTCGTGGAGAGGCTAAATATGTGCAACCCGAGCGACTGCTGGAGAGAACCGAACCTTCAATTCATATGCGCCCCTTTCTCTGGAGAGGTGAATTAACCAGCAGCCCCATATCCCTGTTAGTATGAGCTTGTGTCACCGTTCGTTCATTTTGACACTCACATTACGTAGATATATTTGTACTTGAAAGCCCATAAATCTAGACTTTGTTGAAAAGTTAAAATGGCACCAAGCAGCGTGTGTTTTTGGTTTTAACAACGAGGACGCTCGAACCAGTTTGGCGTGATTGATTTTTTTTCCCCCGTCTCTCACTAAGAGAGATTAGAAAAACGACCCGAATCAAGTTAACAACACCCTGCCAGTCTCTACACCTACAGATCTGCACATTTGTAAATTGAATTACCAGTTTCACTTAATTACGCAAATAAACAAAGGAGATCATTTTTTACGCACGCGTAAAGTCACTCCGCGTGCCTCGTCCTTCTCATCAGCTCTCTCATTAAATCATTAATAAAAAACGAATAAGGCATATGAGCTGTGATTGAGCCTCAGAGGCGATTCTTTTAATTTGCTAATTTACTGACCCAACCATAACAAACTGTCCTTTTACGCGTCGGATGGCATTGTTTTGAGTGAAGGCCAGCGTTTCAATGGCCCAAATTAAACGAGGTTAAGTGAAACAGGTGTTGACTAATGTATATGATAATTGTGAGATAACAGATGCTAATGTGTGTGTGTGTGGAGGGGGGTTGTTGGAGATAAGAGGGGGAGATTACACTTCTTATTCCACTGTCCCCCCATTCATGTGCTTTAAACAGCCACAGTTCAGCTGTGCGTCTTCAAAGGAGCACAACACTCTTATCATGCATCTTTTTTATTATGTCCACAGCATGGAGGGGTGCAGATTATACTGGAGAATGTATGAAAGAGTCATGTTAAAACAGGCAGGGAAAATGCTTATTGATTATACCACATTTACAGTCTGCTCCTTTTTAACTGAATCGTTCAGTTTCAGTTGGTTTTTTTTCTGTCTTTGATTGTATATCATGCAAAACCCAAATATGGACACGTCCACTTTTAGACCGAAACTGCTGTCATCTTATATACATTGTATTTATTGTTTAACTTCAGCTTTCAGATGATTGTGTTGTCCTAATGTTATTCGTGATGACTGGTTTCTAGTTTGGTTAGCTTAGTGTTTTTTTTTTATAAATATGTGAAATAGAAGAATTGAGCTTGCAATATCATTGGTAGCCTAAAGAAATCAGCTGTTCACTGTAGCATAGTGATGTGCTTGTTGGAGGAAATAGTTTATTTAGTACACCTATAGTTGACTCTAATAGCCTTTAGTGCAGTAGTTCTAAATATTTGGAGAGAGAGAGAGAAAGAGAGAGAGAGAGAGAGAGAGAGAGAGAGAGAGAGAGAGAGAGAGAGAGAGAGAGAGAGAGAGAGAGAGAGAGAGAGAGAGAGATAGATAGATAGATAGATAGATAGATAGATAGATAGATAGATAGATAGATAGATAATAGGAACTTTGTGAACTGTGGTGGATTCTAGCAAAGTACATTTAGTGAAGTAGTACTTCCAGCAATCTACTCTAATTGATAATACTGGCATTTCATGATTGTCTCGTAGTTAAAAACTCAGCAAAGACATTTTTTTTGTTATAATTCAGTGATTAGTTGTGTGGTTGTAACATGTACCTGGTGTACCTGGGTATGATTTTGAATGCAGTATGTTTACATCAACATGTAAACATGCTGGGTGGTTTTGTTGGTTTTATCCGAGTAAAGAATTTCAGTACTTGTCCCATGACTGTTTAAAGTACTGTTTTCCTTTCCTGTTGTTACCACAACGTGTGTTTTCTTTTGACGTATTTCTAATATGTCATCACCTTGGGGTGGATGGTGAATATTTATAATCATTGGCCCAAATGTAACATGGATGACATGCTGGGAGCACAGCTACAAAAAAAGTGGAAAAGGTGGAGGGAGAAGGAAGAATTTATTTGGGTGGGGTCTACAGAGCCTAAAGCAAATTTGTACAAGAACAACAATGGACTGATTCGAGTGCAAGGAGAGGAAGGCTAATGCCATCAGTAGTCTACATCTCCCAACACAAACAGCTCAGGGCAGCAGCTTTTGTCCACCTCGTAGACCTTCTTTTCATTCTCTTCCTCTTTTGGCAGCTTGGCCACAATGCAGGTGTTGGTCTTGCTCTGACAGGTCGAGTCTGCGCTGTTTGCTCTTAGGATGTCGATCGTTTACAGGAGAAAAAAGTTGCCAAATGGAAGACGATTGTCTTCGGCATCCAGAGAGATAACGATACAGGATAGGAAAGAGGATGAAATGATGTTTATCTCTGATAACACCTGAGCTATTGAAGAACGACGAGACTGTTTATTTCCTTTCCGGAATCCTGGGAACATCCCTCGTTATAACTCACTAATACTGAATGGTTTTTGGTTTCTGGTTTTTGCTAAAATGCAAAATGTCAGTGTTGTGGGGGGAGGGGGGAGGTGCTAATGAACAGGTCGGGACAATAGGTTTAGGTGTGACCTCGGTTGTAGGCCATCCCCTACCTGTGAGCTGACAAAGGGACTTAACATGCAATTAGAATAGTTCTTAGATAGGTGTGAACAAGACGACAAAAGCCACAAGAGAATCCACAAAATCCTCAACACCTTTTACTTGTTAGTTTTCTTTACAGCACCCAATACTAAAGATGTAAAACGTGAAGAGTCTCCGGATGAGAGCAAAGACAATTACTGGTCATTTTAAATTAAAATTATATATATATATATGAAACTCAGAAGCACTGTTGACGTATATAACGGTCTCCAAGCAAAATTGCAATTTCCCCCTAATGGGATTTTCCTGGGAAACCAACACAAATGGAGAGATGTAAGCAAAGTGTGAATGTTATCAAGCTCTCCCACCTCTTTACTATCAGGCCCCTCATTCCAGACCCCCTTCCACTCTTTGTCCTTTGTCATTACTCTTATCAGGACCACTCTATCATTCTTTCAAAATAGTAGTGGCACTGGAACCGCTTGCAAATGAAAGTATGTCTTTGTTTAGGGCTGGGCAGGGGCCCGCCTCCGAGCTCCCTCCTGGGTGCAGCGTGATTGACAGCCCTCTGCTGGGTGAGTGACAGGCGGCGTTGGTTAGGCCGCGCTGGTCGGTGTGACAGCTGCTGCCGCTGCTGCTGGTTTTCCCTGAGTTGGGCCCGGTAGGTGGGTGCTGGGACCCCGGGATCCCTCAGCAAGAGGCCTGGCCCAGTTTGCTGGGGCCCGGTCAGAGCAGCTCCCCGGTGGGCTCGTTGTTGCAGATGAGCTTGTTAGGTTGCCGCAGCGTGGTTCTCCACCTCAGCTGCGTATGCTGAGCAGCGGTGCCATCTGGATCATCTGCTTTGTTTTACTGTTTTAACCGGGAGCTAAGTTTTATAAATCTTTTATTCTTTTAATTTTGTTACCCAGGTATATTCTGACCCCACTGAGCGTCTGTCCGCCCTGGCAGAGAGAGCCCACCTCTGTGGATCCTCCTCAGGTTTAATGTCGTTTCATTTATTTATGGGTTTTGTTCTGTGCTGCACAGATGACAGAAGACAAACGCTCATGTGTGAATCATGATTACAGGCAATTTGATTAACATGCATGCACTATACATGACATGTATTGTCCTGATGAAATAATACTTTATATAAGTAATACTGTAATACTTTAAGCACTGTTATCTCACCTCTCACTCATCTTTTTCTCCAGTTTCAGGGTTGCCAGTTAATTACGAGTTAATGGAATTTAGTCTATCAGCAGTAAAAAGTCCCTGTGTAGGATTCATAACTCTTTACAGTGTGTTGTTTGCATCACCAACACTATTTGTGTAGTTCATAATGACAATTATAAATTCTATGGAGACAATTTAACATAACTTGACTTTCTCTATATTTTAGTTGTTTGCAGATCCATGAATGAGCACAGGTGTGCCGGTTCAGTTAAATGACATTTTATCTAAATGAAGCATTTATTATTATTATTATTATTATTCTAAACAGTATGTGTTTGGGCGTCGTTAACTCAATCGTATGCAGAAAGTGGACAAACTGAAGTTCATCCATCCCATTATTTTCTCTCTATATCCTCACAGAGAGCAGCTAATGAGGGTAATGGGCATCTGTGACGTGACATCTACATTTTGGCCTATTTGTGAAACAATGGTAACAAGGAAGCCAGGGACATTGGGCTCTGTGTTTTCCAACTCAAAATAACAAAGCCAAGCAGCGGCTGGTGGGAGGCTGTGCTCTCATGGAAATGAGCAACCAAACCAACAATGTAGAGCCTAATCTCTTCAGAGAGAGGAATCAGTTACACAGCAGTATGCACCCCTCAATGCTTTTCATTAGAGTCAGCGTGCTATTGAAACAGTCGCTCCACCCACTAGGACTCACACACATACATACACATACATGGGTGCGCACACACACACACACACATACACACACACACCCCTCATGTGTAGCCACAGGCCTTACTCATACATGCACTAGATACAAGGTAGCCCCCCAACAACAGAGGGGTTTAAATAAGTGGGGCAGAGGGTGGTATGGGGGTGTGAGGCCTCAAAGCATCGGATTAGAGCTAATGTGCCCTCCCTGGGTTATAATCTCTTCAGAGGGGGACTTTGTTTGAGGGGCTTGAGGGCAGTAAGATAAGTATCTATTACAGAAACTCCCTCTCACCCCTGCCCCCCCGCTCCCAACATCCCCGCTTCAAAAATGAAGCACAAAAACACTTGCCCCTGTTCCCCTCTGTGTTGTGTGATATCCAAGACCCAAAAGCAAGTGCTGCCCTTTTCAGCTAATCAGGAATTAGGGTTTAAAGCCGTATGGAGAGTTAGCAGGGCCCATATTTACTCCATCTGTGGCCCACAAAGTCAGGTAGTTTAAAGAAAGATCAAAGGCAGCTTAAAAAACTCTGGTTATTCCACAAAAAGTTTTTTTTTAAAAAAAGCATTGTCACTTCTTCTCTACAAGAAGGAGCCAAGCTGCTCATTCCTGATTTGATAGTTTGATGAGTGGCCACACAGCGTCTTACTACTGTGTTTCAATTGTCATGTGCAGGAAGAAGTCGAACCAGTTTGAAATAAAATACAATTTAATACCAAAATATCTTTATTATATAAATATTGTGCAAATAGTAAAGTAACGCATGCTGGCTCTTACACAAATGCCAACAAATGAAAATGAACAATTTTTTAAAAAGCCCTTCAAACCAATTGGCAGAAAACTCCAGATCAGCGCTAACATTTACTGCAAAGGTTAAAATAACACACAGGTACAGTGAGGGTAGTAAACAAAAAAAAAAACCTCCAAACCAGTAACAGGCACAAAGAGGCCAGCACAACATATGAGAATTAGCCTTTTACGAATGTTTGTAATAGTCATGAAAATAAAAAAATACCTATCCATGCAGCCTTTTATTTAAATTTTCCTCTGTCAGGAACATTGGCTCAGATAGAGAACATTAGGGCTATATAAAATATAATTCTGCACAAAAACAAAAAAAATCCTTTAAATCTCAGCTCTTCGGTATTAGCTCCCCACACCATTGCAACAACATCTCAACATACCTATGGATAAAGACTCCCTCACATGAGTCTCTCCCAGAGGTTTCTGCCTTTTTTCCCCTGTTAAAATGTTTTTTTGGGGGCAGTTCTTCCTCACCCTCTCTGAGGGTGTAGGTCAGAGGATGTCACACCCTGTACACTTTGTTAAAGCCCTATGAGGCAAATTGCAATTTGTGAATATGGGCTATACAAATAAAATTTGATTGATTTGATGGATTGATAAAAACTGGCCCTAACAAATATCCTATATATAATGTACTATATACTCCTGCTTCAGGCACGTTTCAGGAAATTATTTCACTTTTTGCAAATGAAACGTTATACTCGTGACATGTTTCAGGACGTTTCAGTCTTTTCATAGTATCTGCGGAAAAGTAATAAAAATATAGAAGGACACCAGGTTTATCCTTGAACTCCCTCACTCCCTCAGTAACTTCAGCACAAACAAAGGCAAGTTTAAAGAGTTTAAAGTGAAAAGCAGCATTCGGAAATACTTTTACCACATTTTAAAAGCTATCAAAAGATACTTCAATGTTAAGCATAATACTGAAAATACATTTAAAGGCAAAGCATCATTAGCAACACTTACTATTGGAAGTTAATACCTTTTCTTATTGTGTCTCTAAGCATGGGTATGAATGTTTGACGTTGTTTAGTAATACTTCATAGTTATCTGTGTGAGCCTTATACTTTATGTTGATAAGAATGTAGATGGATGACTTCTATGGTTGATGGTGTTAGAGTCAGACATTGTCCACGGAGTCTGATTTTCCTCAGCGGGAGAATTTTCGGGGTCTGAACGGAGGAAGGACGAGCTGATTGGACGCCGTCCTCTCCTCCTCTATCGGAGCCAGCTCCTCTGCCGAGCCCCACTTCTTCTTGGAGTGGAACAGTGACACCAGCTTCCTGTTCCTGTTCCGCTCCCTGGCCTGAGTGACTTGAATCTCTGGGGCCAAAAAGACAAAGGTTAACCAATCAGGGGAAAGTCCCACATTCACCTCTTAGACTTTGGTAATAATATAATATAAAGATAATATAGCTCCTTTTTTATATATATATATTTTTTGATGGCTATCCTGAGATGCTTTTAATGACCAGTGGAAACACATAAAGTGAAAAAACCTGAGTAAACAAGGTACAAAAATTAAAATAGCTTAAATGTACATGTAATGTAATGTTGAGTGTAGCTTTAATAAAAGCGATGGTTATTTTCCATTAAATCTATTAAAAAACTCACGCAGCTCATCTTCTTCTGGACCCTCTGCTTCTTTGATGTTGAGATAATGGCCGGCAAGATGGCCGCTGTAATCCCTTAAGCTTTCATTAGCCCCTGAATAAAGTAAAAGAAATAAATCTCTGTAGGGAAAAACGTCAAATCCACAGGTAAAGGAAAAACAGTAGTCTTTCACTAACTGCTGGATTTTGTCAAGTCATTTAAAAAGTAAAAAAAAAAATTTAACCTACAATAACTTTACATAAACAACTATAATTATTAGTTTAATGTAGGATGGTATGTTAAATAATGCTGAGTTGACTCAAAAATGTGATTGTTTCTCAGAAATTTGATAGACGATGCAAAATTACTAATTCAGCCTTTCATGCTGTTCACTAGGCTGTTCACAGGCTTTATCCAAAAAATAACAGTAAATAACAGTAAGCGGTTTTTACCATATGTCCCTATGAGCAGGTCAAGAATATGCTGGTGACCATGCAGCGCAGCAATGTGTAGAGGTGTGTAACCCTGTAGAACAAAACTGGCGATTACATTATGCTGATCTGAGGGTAGTGAACGCAGCAAAGTGCTGAATGTGTCCAGTACCTACCCCCTAGAGTTTCCCAGGCCCAAATGCAGCCAATGAAAACAGCATGGGAGAAAAAATAGACAAATTAGCAGAGGTTATGGAAACACCAGATAATGATAAAAACATAATTGCTCGGTAATTCACTGAAAATTGCATCGTTTCAGAGTCGTGCATGCTGACACATAGACGCACTGTTTTGGGAAACAATTAACGTGACATGACATGATTTATTAGCGGAGCCGCTCCTGCAGCCAGGCAACACGTGCTGCTGTAATGCATTTGCACAGCTGGATCTTCACGGAGATCATTTAGGGAACGATGCATCACAGAGGGACCCGGCAGGAAAAAAAATAACAGTAGCCATATTGCTATGTTTCTACGTACCCATCACTGCCCCGATGAAAAACCTGGATACTCACATGCTGTAAGAAAAAGAGAATAGAATAAATCGGTGGACGTGTTTAGCTGGGACAAATCACTGATTTACTTTATTATTTATTGTCGTTTTCAGTGAGCGAAAATGGTTGCATAGGTGCATGGATCTGAAGGAGTTTTTTTGCAAACCTCAGGGTTATTTTTTTTTAACTTTATCTCATTTTGCCATCTGTCTTTAATAAATCACATTTAGGTTACGAGTCATCAAAAATATGTTTTTTCTTTGCACTACAGTTGATGTATGGACATATAGTGGAGAGCCCACTTGAAGTCATTTTGTCATATTGTAAAGATTAAAAGATGATGATGATAAAAGTTGAAAAGAGGAAAAAAATGCACTCACTGATTTGGTGTTGATGTCAGCACCAGCATTGACCACTAGTGTGGCCATGTCCTTGTTGCCATGTTTGGCAGCCCAGTGCAGAGCTGTCTGTGTGAAACACGGGAAAGAGATGTTAAAACTTGCTCTATACTATTATCATACCTGTTAGTGGCGTGGTAATTGCTGGAGCATCATTACAAGATGTCTGAGTTGCGTTCAGAGCTGTTTGGCATTGGCTGTGTGGGGGCAGAGGGCCAGCTGTGCTCAGAGGGGAGTGGAGGGATGGTGAGAAAAAGGGATGGAGAGATGGTTTCCTGCCATCTAACGGAGCCTAATTACAAAACAACACAGCACTGTGCCCACAGTAAGGGGGCCTGGCCACCTGTCACCAGGGGGAAGATTGATGATGTTGGTGTGACCCACAGAGGGGAGACCCACCCAGACATCACCGCACGACTGTCAGCACACGTCAAGGTGGGAAACAAGCCCCCGCCTCCACCCGCCGCCAGTGATTCACCCACATCTCTGCATGCTAACATACACAAAGTGTATGGATGTGTTTTAATAACACACACATGTATGTGAGTCAGATGCAAACCACATCCACCTGTCGGGCGTCAGACGTGATCCCTCACACTTTAAGCTGTATAATTATGGGTCATCAACAGGTGGAAGCTGAGTGTAGGTGCAGATGTCGGCTAAGCAACCACATACATCGTCTCTGAGGCCGACACTTGACACAGCGAATCCAACGGTAACCATGTCAAGTACATATTCACTGTTAATGGATGAAAACATTACCAGATTTTTGTTATTGTCCCATTTTGCCTTCAGAACAACTGCGATGACAGGAATGAGTGGGGTTTTTTTTCAGATAAATTGGCTCTGGAACAGAAGATGACCAGACTGGAACCATCACGCCATTTGAACAGTCCTTTTGTGTTGAGGAGCTGTGACGCCACGTGTCTAAATCAAAGTACAATAAATCTGTCCAACTGCGTGTCTGAGATGTGGCTACAGCTCTTTACATCTGGACTCTGGGAGACAGATTGTGATAGATGATGTCTGGCTGGAGTATCTCCGTCTCTTTTGTCTGTCCCCTGTCACATCTGAAGACGGATTGGGCGAAGGGGTCTTTGACAGGCGGCTCGCCTGGTCCCCCTGTGTGCCGGAGTGATGGACGAGGCCGAACAGGATGCAGCGTCTTCCCTTCCTGTTTCTGCCTACAAGGGTGACCCCCCACCTGTCCGATCACTCAGGGACGGCTGTGTGCCTGTCGTGCTGCTCCCCAGTGAGGGAAGTGGTGGCTAAAGAGGGCTCGCGTTGACAGGCGACACAATGGCTCATGTGTCTGACACTGTCCTGGATGTGGAGAAAGACAGACAGGAGTGATGGGACGATGATGTACTTACAAACTGTGTGGCAGAGGAAGTCGGCCACAGCAGGAGCGGAGATCCACGTCACGATCCGAGCAGGGGAAGGAAACAGAGAGTGAGACTTGTACGTCTTCTGTGGCACAACTTCACTGTTACACCAAAATCTATGAAATGACCTGATCCCAACCAACATTTGGAGCAGAACAGGAAACACTTAAGTGCTCCCAGGATGAAGAGTAATCCCTTCAGCCCTGGACAAACATGTGACCTCAGAACCTGGCAGTCGTTACACTTAAGAGCTAAACCTCTCTTGCCAAAGTTGGGACATGACGAGTATATAATAACAGCTGCTTTTCCAGCCTTTGCTTCTTCCAAGTCTTGCGACTTTTGGGATTGTAGTTATCTGTGTGTATAATCTGTGGCGCTGCATCTACCTCTGCTGCACAGGGAAAGACTGAAGGCTCGCAGGAACATCAAAGAGGCCCGAGGGCGACTTAGCACCTTCCCAGGGACACAACCAGCATTGTTCTACAATTAATCCCAGCCTGCTCTATTACTTTCAGATTATCTTTAAGTGGGTGAAGTCTTTGTGGGGCATTCCTTAATCCCCCCCAACCCTCCATCTCCCAACACTTCAATGGCGGCCGTGCTATCTTGTCCGCGTGGGGACGGCGGAGGCTTAGGGCTACTCTTAGAAGGTGGTCTGCCGTGGCCACAGGACAGTGTGAGAACTGTGACACAGGGGAGGGACAACAAACATGAGCTCAAATCTCTTAAGCGCACAGGGAGACGAATAAAAGGATTTGGGTTGTCAGGGGGGCAGAGGAGCTAAAAAGCTATCTTTCATAATCCTTTTGATAGCGGAGCTTTTGAAATGCATGATCTGGATGTTCTAACGCTGGGTTCTCAGAAAACTATTAAAGGGAGAATCTCAGTCGGAGCGAGCTTGTGAAAGTTACACAGGCAAACGCTTGGAGGTCTGAGAGCGAGGAATCGGACGATGGATCAAGAATCAGATAGTGGAGTTGTGTTTTGTTGTGATGCAGGTGAAGTGGTATATTAACAAGATGTAAATAAATGAAACTTACCCCCTTGAAGGACGGATGGTGACGATCAGAGTGGGAAAAAAACAAAAGTTAGATCAAATCACTCCAGGTACCATCCTACACAGTCACTTCATCATAACTTACTGAGGTGAAGTCCTGGTGTTACACACATCCCCAGACGAGACCAAAAAGAAAACACAAAACCAGGAATTAGTGAAAGTTCATGAATTATTATTCCAACCAATTACTGTTTGGTACATTTAGGGATAATGTTGACTCACACAAATGCATATTACCATTAATGCGTTTTAGGGGCTTATTTTATTTTATTATGTTTTATTCCTGTTTCTTGTCCCATCATGTTTTTTTGAAATAGAATTGTTTGTGCTAAAGCAGAAGTATCCGTTGACATGCAGCCGGCTGGGAAGCATTACCTTCTTGTTTGCCAGAGAGGGGTCCTGTCTGAGCAGCTGAGACAGGTCAGGGACTCGAGCGCCAGCAGCAGAGTAGATCCACTCCTTTTCTATAGGATCCAGCTGGTAGAGAAAGAGAGAGAGAGAGAGAGGACTCAGAGACACACACCCAAACCCGACCATCCACATCCTGTTGTGGGCCTTTCTGATAGTGCTGAATCTACACATCTCTAATCCAGTTCCACTGAGTCGCAGCCAACTGACAACGAGGTAGACGACACTGAGTTTACTTCATTAGTTCATACTTTGACTTTTCCCTTCACATTATTTTCATATATGTCCTATGGTAAAGACGTGAAAGGGACTTACAGCGACAGCAGCGGAGCCCATGCTGCCCGTACACTCCTCATCCTGCTCCAGCTCGCCCTGAAAGACACACAGCATACACTGGTGTTTACTCAGTGGCCACAAAAAGCCACAGTGAAACACAAGCTGACTGCACCATATCAGGCTCACACAGCATGAGCCAACATCACAGGCCGCGCATACACTCTGTGTCACACCGTGGCCACGCTGCTGTGATGCTTTCCAGCTGACGAGACGTGACCAGAGGGCGTCAGACAGACAGTGAGGTAATGAGGCAGAGGCGTTGATTCACACATAACGGGTAATGAATAACAATCCAATTAATGGCTGATTAAAAAAGCAACACGCCTGCAGTTAGGCTGCGTCAGAATCTCCTTACTCTCATTTCAGTCTACAGGGGTCAAAAGTAAAATAATAACCATGACTTTCGACATCGTATGTATCTGTGTCACTGGCTGATTTATGTTTCTGGAGGGGGGTGCGGGGGGGTTCTATTTTGACAAGATCCTGCAAATTGTTCTCAGATCAGATGGAGACATGACGTTAAAACACTCAGCCCTTTCATGTTTCAGGCACAAAGTGTCACACGTCAGCCGGCCGAACATGAAAAGTGTATCCAGACTATTACTCTCTGACACGTGTCCATTCTTTTGCAGGGGTGGAAGCGGAGACCTACGAAGGACGTAGTTGGGCTAGAGAAAGAACAGGAAATACAGCTCTTTGTTTGTCATAGTCATTATAATTGTTCTGAGAGCTGCAGCCATTATCTTCACTATCCCTTTTTTTTTAAATTGTCTTTTCTTTGAATTGTCAGAAAGTGCTAAAAAAAAATCACAATTTGGCAGACATCAAAGGGAAAAATTATCCCAACCTTGTTTTTTCCTTCTTGTTTTTTTTAACAGGACATGACAGATTAGTCAATCATCAAAATAACCACAAAATATTTCAATTATAAACTTTTAGTGTTACGTCAAAGGTTAAAGAATTACAAAAAATATTACTGTTTGGAAAGACCAAAACAGTTCTCTATGAAAAACCTGGATACAGGTGACCAGAGTGTGAACTGAAACCAGAGTGTGAACTGATTGTACCCAAACAGTTGTTTTCATTTGTTGTTTTCATTTGTTGTTTTCATTCGAGAGCGTGATATTACAGATGATATTTCCCATCATGCTCTGGGAGACTAACATCACGAACCTTCTGATTAATACTGTCACACTGATATAAACCAGCCAGGTAGCTTCTGTCATATTAAAAACTGTCAGCACATGCTCTAAATACATATTTCACTGCCCTGGCTAATACCTTACGCAAACACACTTCACCCTGTTGTCGTGTTATATTATCACCTTTTAACTTATTTCATTTGTCTATTGTTAAACACCAAATATCTTCCTCCAGGACGAATCCCAATCGCTCTTTAATGGACACAACTGATGATTATCTTTTAAATGAGTTCCAACATGTTGCTGATTAACATAATAACAGAGTGTTACATTTTAATGCTGCCCCCTCCCCCCTCTTCTCCCCCCACTGGACCCTCCCCCACTCAAATTCAACAGACCCTGTAGGTAACGAATCCACGTAATTTACTTAGCACCACCTGGTGGGTAATGGAGGAACCGCTGAGCTGACGAACTCTCATCTCTGAAAAATGATTGGTTGAACTAAAGAATGATGTCATTTTATGTTGACTAACTGTAAAACATTCCTATAATAAGTTGACTGCTGGACGCAAAAGCTGTCCAAACTCAAAGTGATGGATTCATTTTTCTCAGTAAATTATTAGTTTCTTAATTAATTGGTCTGTAGATGTCAAAATTGAAAAAAAAAAAACTCAAATTCTAATTCAATTTCTAATTCTAAATTAGGAAACATATGTTAGAGCCCAATGTGATGTGTTCAGATTCTGTTCAAAAGTTTAAAAAAATATTCAATTAATTGTCAAAATAGAGTATAATAAAATTTTTTAAAACTTTTTTGTAACTATTTTATCTTTCAAAACAAACACTGAATCAATTGCAAAAATTGTAATTAATTATAAATGTATGTGGACCGTTGTCAACTGAGAAATTGTTAACTGGAAAGCATAGTGTTGTAGCTCCGACAGCAAGTGACATATGTCAGCTTTGTTTACCCAGGAAATTGAATTTTAACAGGCTTTAATTTTTTTTTTTTTAAAAGGCATGTTTACTCACATATGTACGTACATTTGCTGTCAAGTCGCTGTAAGTAGAATTATTATTACCTAGATGAGCAATATGGTACAGTGCTGTTCTTATTGATAATCAATCAGCCTAATTGTCACCTTTGACCCCGGATATTTTTCCAGCTCATCCTCCCTGTTGCTTTGTTGCGTGGGTGCCTGGATGTAGATGAAGGGGGGAGGCAGTGGTGTGTGCTGCATGGTGCCTGTGCCTGTCTGCTGCTCCTGGAGGAACATAGATATAATGTGCTAACTGTGACAAGTGCAGCCTGAGGTTAACCGCGAGCGTCTGCACTTTGCCTGCTCTTTTCTTCCCGTCATCATCTGGGTGTGGACAGATAATGTTTACTTTAGTGCCTGTTTGTGGGAACGTTAAACCAGCAACATATAATACGTTACTCTCTCAAAGCTAGGGTTAAGTTTACTACAGGAACAATATGCACAAGTACTTTCAGAGGATTAATCTGCATTAAACATGTATTGCATAGTGTTTATTTTCACATGAGCATGTGCATTAGTTTTCAACAGATGTGTATTTATGTAAAGACACTAAGCCCTTTGACCTTCCATTTCTTCTCAGAGCGACTAAATTCGATTTCCCTTATCAAAAGAGCACTTTTAGTGTTTCACAGTGCTTCTCTGTGGAAATGTCTATGCCACAAGGCATCATTAAATGCTGACGCATGCTCGGAGATAGGAGGCACCATTGGTACGACAACAGATGCTTTGTTTACATATAAAAGCATCTCCCGGATAGAGAGTAAACATGGTTTCCTGTGGAGCGACGGGTGACACAAGTTGCTGCCTTGCAGCAACAAGTGTTGTCAAATCAGACAAATTTTATTTTCCACAACAATGACAGAAAGATGTTTTTTATATTCACCTCTGCAGTGCGCTCAGGCTCCCCACATGACATGTGCTCATCCTGTTGTTCCCCCTGGTGTGGAGAAGGAGTCGCAGCGCTGGTTGCGTCCCACTGTGTGGCGGCCGTTGTTCTGGTCACATTTTTCAGTCCGTCCCCATCGGTGCCTTGATTTTTGGCGTCACGCTCATGCAGCAGCTGCCTGTATTTCTTTTTTAGTACGAGGTACTTTTCGCCCTGAGACGGAGTTAGAAAGTAAAGAAATGTCATGTCACACTTGTAGTCGTAGCACAAAGACATCACTTGCTGTTTGTGAGTTAGTCGTATTATTTATGGGCTGCACTGTTATATCCATGTTTACTAAGTTAGTGTCTCCCTCTTTTCTTCCATTGTTGGACTATTGCTCTTCTAGCTATAGCTTTATATGTAATATGAGAGGTTCTCAAAACGCTTCCTTAGAGACACGTCTGCAGTGACTGTTAACAGATAAGACACCGTCTTACGGTGCCACTAGACTGTGTCCACAGTTGTGTTGTTATGTCTTAGTGTACAAAGATAAATATAGAGCATATGTGAGCAGAGCTTTTTCCAGAAAAGGTAAAAATTTGATTAATAAATTAAAAATATTCCGGTACTTACGTTCTCTGACTTCACCACAGCTATTCGGTCGATGATGAGCTTGAATTCCTCTCTGTACTTAGCTACAGGAGGGGAAAAAAAACATCTGACTTGTAAAACTGAAATCTAAATATATCTTTTAATATTTTCCCACCCAGTATGATGTTGACTTAGAGTTCAGTATCCAACTGAGGGCATAAAGAATCTGAACAACCGTGGGTGAGAGAACTAGACAGATAATAAACAGGGCTTACATTTATTCACATTTGCTAAAACCGAATCGTCTTGCAGACATGAATGTCTTTCGACATAGGTATTTAATTGATTCGACGTTTGCACTGGCACAAAGCTCCCGACAACTGGAAGCGTTTCCCTTTCCTGATGTGGACTGAAAGGACATGAGTGGTGGCACAGTTGCACGCCTCACACTCACAACAACAGGAAACCCAACGGAAACTGCCTCTTACATCTGTCTCAACAGAAGAATTCCTTGCTTAGCTTAGCCAGTAGCATTGTGTATGTGCTTGTTATTTATTAGCAAAAGCTCTGCAAAAAAACAAGCAGCTCTCACATACACGTATGCACCCACCCCTCGCAAACGCCGCTGTACTCCCCACCCTGCCCCAGTTTTCCGACATGATGAAAAAGGCAGCCCATTAGGACGTCTGGTCCCACATCCACTCATGCATGTGGACTTAATTATGATTAAAACACTATCATCACAATTATGACAGGAAAAGCTGCGACCACATGCTGTGACGGACTTGAAGCACTTTTCTGATTGAACGTCTGTGTCAGATGGTGGCGCATCGAGGCTGTTCTCTTAAACCTCTGCCAACAGCTGCAGTGTAGACGACCAACTGGGCTGTACACGCTGACACTGCAGCACAAGGTCACGTTGGATAATCATTTAGCGAGGTTGAAATACAGTATGTTTGCATTTCACGCTGTGCCAAAGGTGAAGGTGCAGCGAAGTGGATCGATAATGGGTCATTACCAGCTTGTTATTTGCTTTCTGGTCCAAAAGTGGGGTTTATTAGAGCATGCATGGTGGGAGTATTTAGAGTATTTAACTTGAGTATTTGAGTATTTTATTCTGTTATATGGTGTCTGTCTTATTTGTTACCCACTTTAATACATGGTGTGTACTGTAAAATGCATAAATTGTAGCATGGCAGTAACTCAGGCTCCCCTCCAAGCTTTGAAACTTCAGGTGTTGCCATAGTAACCACCATCTACATCACTATTTGAATGCTGCCGTGATGTAACAGGAGGCAGCAGCAGCAGCTTTGCTGTCAGCCTGCGTGCAAACAAGGTTTATTGTTTGAGTCTGATTGTGGTCCTCATCTCCGAGTCCATCCAAATGACCAACACCAACACTTTGTAGGCATGTTATCTCTGCTTCAGTCTCAGGGTATTGGTTCTTCATGGAGGCCAGTGGGGGCCTTTAGTATGTCTGTACCCAGGGGCCCGTAGTGTCATTCATGTCTGTGGTCATGCAAGTGAAGCAACAATCATCTTAACACTGTGTGTGATTTATTAGTGTACATTGCTGCTGTATTACAAGCATGCACACATGTGACGTTACTCCTAAAACCGTTGGTGTGTGGCAGTATGAGAGGAATTTGTAGAGTAGGCAGTGAGTCAGGTCAGGATGACATAAGGATGACATGTACAGTTAGTGGGTGGAGAAGGTCAGATGAGGGCTGATGTGGTGAAAGCTGAGACATGTTCTTTCTATGTGTCTTTGGGATCATAAGATGAGCTTCATGTGGTGTGTTTGGTGGATGGGCTGGTTCAGCCTGAGGGAGGAAATGACATCATCCCTGCCGAGGCTGTAAATCCTGGGAGAGGAGCTTTTAATGCAAACCACATGTGTGACGTCTGCTGCGCGGCACAGAACAATGCGGGGAATGGAGAGGGAACTAGTGTAACAGTCTGGTAAACACGCGCGCGCAGCTGATATGAGCTGAATATTTCCATTTAGCTGAATCCGTGATACAGTGTCAAACTACTTACCACGTAACTGCACGTCACTGTGGCCAATGAATGGCTTAAAGGTCTTGAGTATGTCTGCGTTCTTCACCCTGCCCGAGGAGGAGGAGAAATAATCCAGCAGCGACTCTTCGCTCACGTCCGTCATCTCAGCGCGCTGTGCGTCGTCTTCCTCCTCCGTCCCGATGTCTTCAAGTTCTGCTGCGGTTCTTCATCCAGCCACGACGCGGCCCTCTTGGCTGAACTTCACTCCACCCAGGCGAGCGCACCGCCGCTGCGCCGCCTCCTCCTGTTGTTAACCCTTTACGCACGGCCCTCACCACTAACGTCTCCTCGCCCCCCCCCCCCCCCCCCCCCCCCCCCGTTTAAAGCCGATATTTTTGAACAAAGTGAGATTTTTGCGACATTTCGTGACGACATACTATACTACGACGTTTCGGTCACATTTTCGACATATTTTAGAAAATTCTGTATTTGCGAGACGTCACAAAGCCATGCTATACTATGATGTTTTGGTCACATTTTGGACATTTTTGAAAAAATTTAAATTTTTGCAAAATTTCAAGACGCCATGCTATACTATGACGTTTTATTCACATTTTCAAAATTTTTGAGAAAATTTAGATTTTTGCAACATTTCATGATGACATACTATACTCTGATGTTTCAGTCACATTTTCGAGACATCATCTCTGCCGAGGCTGTAAATCCTGGGAGAGGAGCTTTTAATACAAACCACATGTGTGACGTCTGCTGCGCGGCACAGAACAATGCGGGGAATGGAGAGGGAACTAGTGTAACAGTCTGGTAAACACGCGCGCGCAGCTGATATGAGCTGAATATTTCCATTTAGCTGAATCCGTGATACAGTGTCAAACTACTTACCACGTAACTGCACGTCACTGTGGCCAATAAATGGCTTAAAGGTCTTGAGTATGTCTGCGTTCTTCACCCTGCCTGAGGTCCCCCCGCAGGAGGAGGAGGAGAAATAATCCAGCAGCGACTCTTCGCTCACGTCCGTCATCTCAGCGCGCTGTGCGTCGTCTTCCTCCTCCGTCCCGATGTCTTCAAGTTCTGCTGCGGTTCTTCATCCAGCCACGACGCGGCCCTCTTGGCTGAACTTCACTCCACCCAGACGAGCGCACCGCCGCTGCGCCTCCTCCTCCTGTTGTTAACCCTTTACGCACGGCCCTCAACACTAACGTCTCTTCGCCCCCCCCCCCCCCCCCGCCTTTAAAGCGCGATATTTTTGAACAAAGTGAGATTTTTGCGACATTTCGTGACGACATATTATACTACGACGTTTCAGTCACATTTTCGACATTTTTTAGAAATTTCTGTTTTTGCGAGACGTCACAAAGCCATGCTATACTATGATGTTTTGGTCACATTTTGGACATTTTTGAAAAAAATTAACTTTTGCAAGATTTCATGATGCCATATTATACTACAACGTTTCTGTCACATTTTCGTCATTTTTTAGAAAATTCAATTTTTTGCGAGATTTCGTGACGCCATGCTAAACTATGACGTTTCGGTCACTTTTTTGCCATTTTTGAAAAAAAAAACTTTTGCGACATTTAGTGACGCCATACTATACTATGCCGTTTCTGTCACATTTTCGACATTTTTAGAAAATTACATTTTTTGTGAGATTTCACGACGCCTTGCTATAGATTTCACGATGAGATTTCACGACACCATGTGACGCCATGCTATACTGATGTTTTGGTCACATTTTGGACATTTTTGAAAAAAAATTAACTTTTGCAAGATTTCGTGATGCCATATTATACTATAACGTTTCTGTCATTTTTTTTTAGAAAATTCAATTTTTTTGCGAGATTTCATGACGCCATGCTAAACTATGCCGTTTCTGTCACATTTTGGACATTTTTTTAAAAAATGTAACTTTTGCAAGATTTAATGACACCATGCTATACTATGCCGTTTTGTTCACATTTTCAAAATTGTTCAGAAAATTTAGATTTTTGAGACATTTCATGATGACATACTATACTATAACGTTTTGGTCACGTGTTTGACCTTTTTGAAAAAAAATTAACTTTTGCAACATTTCGTGACGCCATACTATACTATGATGTTTCTGTCATATTTTCGACTTTTTAGAAAATTAAATTTTTTGCGAGATTTCATGACGCCATGCTAAACTATGACGTTTCGGTCACATTTTGGACATTTAAAAAAAATGCAACTTTTGCAAGATTTAAAGACACCATGCTATACTATGATGTTTTGTTCACTTTTTTGCCATTTTTGAAAAAAAAATTAACTTTTGCGACATTTAGTGACGCCGTACTATACTATGCCGTTTCTGTCACATTTTCGACATTTTTAGAAAATTTAATTTTTTGCGAGATTTCACGATGCCTTGCTATACTATGATGTTTCGGTCAAATTTTGGACATTATTGAAAAAAATAACTTTTGCAGTTTTCTGTGACGCCATATTATACTCTGACGTTTCTGTCACATTTTTGATATTTTTTAGAAAATTAATTTTTTAAAGAGATTTCATGACGCCATGCTATACTATGACGTTTCAGTCACATTTTTGAGAAAATTGAAATTTTTGCAAGATTTCACGAAGCCATGCTATACTATAAAACGTTTCGGTCACCTGTTTGACATTTATGAAAAAAAAAACTTTTGCGACATTTAGTGACGCCATACTATACTATGACGTTTCTGTCACATTTTCGACATTTTTGAAAATTCAATTTTTTGCAAGATTTCACGACGCCTTGCTATAAATTTCACGATGAGATTTCACAACGCCATGTGACGCCATGCTATACTATGACGTTTTGGTCACATTTTGGACATTTTTGAAAAAAATTAACTTTTGCAAGATTTCGTGATGCCATATTATACTACAACGTTTCTGTCATATTTTCGTCATTTTTTAGAAAATTCATTTTTTTGCGAGATTTCATGACACCATGCTAAACTATGACGTTTCGGTCACATTTTGGACATTTTTGAAAAAATTAAACTTTTGCAATATTCTGTGACGCCATATTATACTCTGACGTTTCTGTCACATTTTTGATATTTTTTAGAAAATTCAATTTTTTAAGAGATTTCATAACACCATGCTATACTATGACCTTTAGGTCACGTTTTTGGCATTTTTGAAAAAAAAATTAACTTTTGCAACATTTCGTGACGCCATACTATACAATGACGTTTCTGTCACATTTTTGACATTTTTAGAAAAAAATTAACTTTTGGAAGATTTCGTGATGCCATATTATACTATAACGTTTCTGCCATATTTTTGTAATTTTTTAGAAAATTCAATTTTTCCCGAGATTTAATGACACCATGCTAAACTATGACATTTCAGTCACAATTTGGACATTTTTGAAAAAATTTAAATTTTTGCAAAATTTCAAGACGCCATGCCATACTAAGCCGTTTCTGTCACATTTTTGATATTTTTGAGAAAATTGAAATTTTTGCAAAATTTCAAGACGCCATGCTATGCTATGACATTTTGTTCACATTTTCAAAATTTTTGAGAAAATTTAGATTTTTGCGACATTTCATGATGACATACTATACTATAACGTTTCGGTCACATTTTGGACATTTTTGGAAAACAATTAACTTTTGCGACATTTCGTGATGCCATACTATACTATGACGTTTCAGTCACATTTTCGACATTTTTAGAAAATAAAATTTTTTGCGAGATTTCACGACGCCTTACTATAGATTTCACGATGAGATTTCACGACACCATGTGACGCCATGCTATACTATGACGTTTTGGTCACATTTTGGACATTTTTGAAAAAAATTAACTTTTGCAAGATGACGCTATATTATACTATAACATTTCTGTCACAATTTCGACATTTTTTAGAAAATTCAATTTTTCGCAAGATTTCTTGACGCCATGCTAAACCATGACATTTCTATCACATTTTGGACATTTTTGAAAAAATTGAAATTTTTGCAAAATTTCAAGACGCCATACTATACTATGACGTTTCTGTCACATTTTGGACATTTTTGAAAAAATTTAACTTTTGCAATATTCTGTGATGCCATGCTATACTATGACGTTTCAGTCACATTTTTGAGAAAATTGAAATTTTTGCAAGATTTCAGAAAGCCATGCTATACTATAACGTTTCGGTCATGTGTTTGACATTTTTGAAAAAAAAATTAACTTTTGCGACATTTCGTGATGCCATACTATACTATGATATTTCGAAAAAAGTTGAAAGTTGAAAAAAGTGCATTGCTATTTTACTATGAGGTTCTTGTCAAATTTTTGACGTTTTTAAATTTTTTACGTGATATTCCTACTTTTTCAACGACATACTTTTGATGACATTTTTGTGTACTTTTTGACATTTTTGAACAACTTTTGCAAGATTTCGTGACACCATGCTATGCTACGCTGTTTCTCTCACATTTTGGACATTTTTTTAGAAAACTGACATTTTTGCAAGATTTTAAGACGCAATACTATGCTATGACGTTTTCTTCACATTTTCAAAGTTTTTGAGAGAATTTTTATTTTTGCGACATTTCGTGATGACATACTATACTCTGACGTTTCTGTCACATTTTCGATGTTTTTTAGAAAATTCAATTTTTCGCAAGATTTCTTGACACCATGCTAAACTATGACATTTCGGTCACATTTTGGACATTTTTGAAAAAATTTAAATTTTTGCAAAATTTCAAGACGCCATGCTATACTATGACGTTTTATTCACATTTTCAAATTTTTTGAGAAAATTTAGATTTTTGCAACATTTCATGATGACATACTATACTCTGACGTTTCTGTCACGTTTTCGATATTTTTTAGAAAATTCAATTTTTCGCAAGATTTATTGACACCATGCTATACTATGACATTTCGGTCACATTTTGGACATTTTTGAAAAAATTTAAATTTTTGCGACATTTCAAGACGCCATGCTATATTATGACGTTTTATTCACATTTTCAAAATTTTTGAGAAAATTTAGATTTTTGCAACATTTCATGATGACATACTATACTCTGACGTTTCAGTCACATTTTTGATATTTTTTAGAAAATTCAATTTTTCGCAAGATTTCTTGACGCCATGCTATACTATGACATTTCAGTCACATTTTGGACATTTTTGAAAAAATTTAGATTTTTGCGACATTTCAAGACGCCATGCTATACTATGAAGTTTTATTCACATTTTCAAATTTTTGAGAAAATTTAGATTTTTGCAACATTTCATGATGACATACTATAATGTTTCAGTCACATTTTGGACATTTTTGAAAAAATTTAAATTTTTGCAAAATTTCAAGACGCCATGCTATACTATGACGTTTTATTCACATTTTCGATATTTTTGAGAAAATTTAGATTTTTGCAACATTTCATGATGACATACTATACTCTGACGTTTCAGTCACATTTTCGATATTTTTTAGAAAATTAAATTTTTCGCAAGATTTCTTGACGCCATGCTATACTATGACATTTCGGTCACATTTTGGACATTTTTGAAAAAATTTAAATTTTTGCGACATTTCAAGACGCCATGCTATACTATGATGTTTTATTCACATTTTCAAAATTTTTGAGAAAATTTAGATTTTTGCAACATTTCATGACGCCATGCTATACTATGACATTTCAGTCACATTTTCGATATTTTTTAGAAAATTCAATTTTTCGCAAGATTTCTTGACGCCATGCTATACTATGACATTTCGGTCACATTTTGGACATTTTTGAAAAAATTAAAATTTTTGCAAAATTTCAAGACGCCATGCTACACTATGACGTTTTATTCACATTTTCAAAATTTTGGAGAAAATTTAGATTTTTGCAACATTTCATGATGACATACTATACTCTGATGTTTCAGTCACATTTTGGACATTTTTGAAAAAATTAAAATTTTTGCAACATTTCAAGACGCCATGCTACACTATGACGTTTTATTCACATTTTCAAAATTTTGGAGAAAATTTAGATTT